>JAZHYW010004692.1:0-170576 GCA_037355805.1 Ixodes ricinus
AGGAAGACGAAGCGCTCCGAACAGGTCTGTGTTTTTCTCGGCTCATTTGTTTGCGCTTATTTTTATTTATAACATCACCTTAGACAATTCTAGCTTCAGTGAACAATTAATAAGGCTTCCTCCGCTTGTCGGCGGGGTGGCTTTCGATCGGCTCGGGGTATAAACCCTGATTTGACTTCGCCATGGCTACCGGAACCCCTTCGCTAACGGCAAGTCAGAAAACTCCAACTGAGCGCTACAGCATGCCTCCTTCAACATGCGGATCCTCTATCGCCGAGCAAGAGAACGAAGCCTCCGTCACTAACCTGGCAGAAGTTAGAGCTCCTGACCTCGGACCCCACATCTCTCCACTCAACGCTGAAATGCTAATTAGCGACATGGAAATCGCCGACACCGACCAAGGTGAATGGCACGATGCCAAGACATCTAAGAAGCACAAAAAGAACTCCAGTTCAAGCAAAAGCGGAGACACAGTTACGAACTCGCCTACCACGACAGTTGGCCTGACTGTAATTTTTGTACCAGCGGTTGAAAACCAGAAAATCACAGCGATGAGCAGTCTAAAACTGTCTGTTGCACTGGAACAGATGTGTCCCGAATGCATCCACAAGATTAGGCCCAACAGCAGATTAAATCTGATCGCAGTGGATACTCGAAATGGCCAGACGACCCGTGCGCTCCTTGCCTGCACTCAGATCTGCGGCTTGAAAGTTCGGGCATTCGAGCCCGTTCCGCGGCACTTCACAGTAGGAGTGATCAAAGACGTCGACACTTCACTTTCTGATGTCAAAATTGAACAGCATGTGAGATCACCAGAAGGCCGAGTGGCGAGAATTCGACGGCTTGGACAAAGTTCCATAGTAAAGATAGCGTTCAGCGAAACAACGTTGCTGAGTTTTGTTTATCTCGGTCACGTTCGCCATCCGGTGTCCCCGTTCAAGGAATACCCAATTCAGTGCCGCAAATGTTGTGGATATGGACATCGCGAAGCCAACTGCAAGCGCCCACCCATCTGCAGCCTCTGTGGAGAAGCCCACGACGGCACCGACACGTGTTCTGGTCAAGACAAATGCGCGAACTGCAGTCAAGCTCACGCTTCCACGTCCTCTTCCTGCCCAAAATGGCAGCGAGAAAGTGAGACCCGCAGCTACGCACGCAAACAGGCAGTTGACTTTCGCGCCGCAAGATCCGCCGTCTCACAACAAAGGGAAATAAAACAAACGGCTAAAATTGAACAACGACCTCTACACTCACAGAACATAATGAATGAGACATCTAACAAGCTGAACCCAAGCGCCCATGACTATGCTGCAGCTTAATAGAAGAATCAACAGAAGCTCACGAAGGGGGCCCCTCCCTCAAATGACCGCAAAACTCAAGTTTCAGAACCCAAGGGAGAAAAGGAAAGGCCATCGACGTCAGCGGCTGCCACTCCTGATCCAATTCGGAAGGCTATTTCCAACTCTGGCGCTCCGCCAATCAAATGAAATGCATTGGAGAGCTGGATTCCGCTTCCCAAAAAATCAACTCGCATGGCCTACAGCCTATTATCCTCTGTCGACACCCATTGGGCACGAAACATCACATCATTGCTTAATATGATTCTTCCGCTCATGGGAGAATTATAAATCGCGTCCGCAATTGGAAATTATTCAACATCAGGACTATTTACTATCCCCCTGAAGAAAGGCAGGCCTATGATAACCATCAAAGCCCTTAAGGAAGGCATGGCACTTTCCAAGGAGCCACGATCGGAGTCATTACCGATCCAGCTTAATGAAAAAACCAACCTAACCACTGACGTCCTTTTGCCGCTGATCTTTCAAGCTGCAAAGACTTTTTTTATCAGCAAGCAAGACACAGCTTTCAGAGTTATCTTGCTTACACTTTTAACTATGACTGAGCCTACTCTCTGCCTAGGCCCCGGCTGTTAATCTGGACATGCTATCAATAGATGAGATTCGATACCAAGCAACCATTTTCCAGTGGAATGCAAGGGGCCTTCGCAGCCGTCTTTCCGATTTTCGCCGATTTCTGTATAAGTACCCATTTCCGGTTATAGCATTATCAGAATCAAACATTGCCGACAATTTTCGTTTATCGGGTTATGAGGTTTTTCACTTGCTATGAGGTAGATCTCCAAGCAGAGTTCTAGTGGCAATTCGTAAAGACCTTACCTATATCTCCCCCAGCCTTACTCCTGATGCCACAAACGAGTACGTTGCTTTAACTGTGAAACAAGGTCACAACATGTTCAGCCTAATCGCAGGATATATTCCGCCAAATACGCAGTTTGACTCCCTGCGTATTAGCTCTATTATTAAAAACACCCCCTCTTTACACATCTTAACGGGGGACTTTAATGCCCATCACCCCTTATGGGGAAGTACAAAAACAACCGCCCGAGGTACCTCACTTGTGACACTCACGCATCAGCATGGTCTTTTTACTCAGAATGACGGAAGTCCGACCTTTTTCCGGGGCGCTACTACAAGCAGCTGCTTAGATTTGACATTTGCATGCTCGAGCCTTTCGAATTCTCATACATGGTTTACAGACATTGAATGCCCTAGCAGTGACCATATGCCTACGTACACTCTTCTTAAGGGGTTTACATCCAAAACCATATTGTCAACAATCAGACGGACAGATTGGTGCCTTTTCAAAGTTAATTTTGAAAAAGCATGTGATTCATTTAGCAGCGACAGTGATTTCTACCATGGTATCGGAGAACTTGTGAAACAACACACAAAGACATACAATCTACCCCGAAGGTTCCTTTTGACTGACGCGGAATACGAACATCTTCGTGCGCTTCGCAGGAGATACAAAAGAAAGGCAAGAAAAACACATGATCCTGGAGATGTTCGTAAAGTAAGACGCCAACAAAAACGCATAAAACGCCATCTAGATAAACCAGCCCAACGTCATTGGAGGGATTATTGCGCAACATTAGATCCTCGTAAGCCTCGTTCTAAAGTACACAGTCTTGCTCGTGGTCCAAGGACGACTCCACAACTGCGGCACCTTTTTCGCGCACTAGCCCTCCGACTAGATCCTTCGGAACTAGCTGTGGCTGAAGAGTGCTGTAAAAAGCTCACGGAAAACGTCGGAAATTCGACCATTCCACTTGTGAAATCCAATAGTCCATTCCGAGCGTGTCCATACATAGACGCACCGTTCGATTCACGCGAGCTAGACGAGGCCCTTTCTGGACTACGTTTCTCATCCTCTCCCGGTCCCGACGGTATAACTTACGCAGCCTTAGTTCACCTGGGTACAAAGGGCAAAATGAGGCTGTTGAAACTGTACAACACATCCTGGGAGGCGTGCCAGGTGCCCCGGGATTGTTAAACATCGCGCATTATACCCATCCTTAAGCAAGGTAAATCCCCCTAGACCTTTCATCGTTCCGTCCAGTTGCTTTGTCCTCTAGTGTCGGAAATATTATGGAAAGGATGATACATACCCGACTTGAATGGTACCTAGAGAAGTATGACATATACCCCGAGGTTATGACAGGTTTCCGACGCGGACGCAACTCTCTTGATAATATCATTGACCTCACAACTAGCATCGAAAAACAAAAGAAATCCCGAAGAATCACCACAGCAGTGTTTCTCGATATTAACGGCGCTTTTGACTCAGTAAGCAACAAGGCTATCCGCAACGCACTCTGCTATGCCGAGATAGGAGGACGTCTTTATGCGTGGATTTTAGACTATCTTGAAAACAGAACACTACATATGGTGACGATAGAAGGGAAAACAGCTGAGTATATTGTTACTCGTGGCGTGCCACAGGGTGGTGTTCTCAGTCCCACACTTTTCAATATCACCCTCATAGGACTTGTAAACAAACTTCCTCGAAACGTCGAAATAACTCTTTACGCGGATGATATCTACATATGGACCTCATTAATCACGCAGCGATTTAATGTGATTCGCTTACAGAAAGCAGTTGAGATAATTTCAAATTACTTAAAATGCCGTGGACTATCGCTATGCCCATCAAAATCCGCAGCTATAGCTTTTACACAAAAAAGTACCCTTAGGCATCTGCTCACTATTGATGCTCACCCTATATCATATGTCCAAACTCACAGATTTCTTGGTCTTATCCGAGCTTTTACGATTCATAAGTGGAACTACGTGGAGTGCATCTCTAGCTTCTCTTATCCGCTGTTTTTGTGGGCTTTATTCGATACAGTCTGCCTGTACTTCATGGGATAATCCGCACAAATATAAGAGCGCTTGAGAGTATGCAGGCTCAAGCCCTACGTGTATGTCTAGGGATCCCAAAATGTACTTCCAATGTTGGAACTGTAGCTGAAGCAGGCGCTATTCCCATAGGTGTCCTTAGACTGCAAGAGACCCTTCGAACACACCTTCGTCATCTTACCAGACATAAAGATCACTATCTTGCAGATACAGTAGATAGCAGAAGTGCGTCTGGATTTGCTCAAGGTATTAATTCTGCCAGCTTAGACACTCCACTAGATTTCGAACCAGCATAGTTCTCTTCATCGCCCCCATGGACCTACCCAATAATTAACATAAGGACTAATATTCCACGGCTACATTCAAAGAAACACATTCCGTTGACCGTACTGGGGCAACAATCCTTGGAAATAATTAGTGTTCATCACCGTTTGCGAACACATGTCTATACCGACGGGTCCTGTACTGATGAAAGCTCCAGTTACAGCTTCGAAATACCATCAATCAATGAGAGATTTCATGAAAAATCGGGTCACACGACATCATCAACAGCAGCAGAATTAGTAGCGATTCCAGAAGCACTTCGTTTCATTTCTGCATGTGACTCCCGCAATTGGTCAATTTTTACCGATTCTAGGGCAGCTCTTCAGAGCCTCAAATCCACTAAAACAAGAACGGCAATGTACAGCTCGTTCATCAAATTTTGAAACTTCACCAGGAGGCAATCGAAAATGGGCATACTCTGATATTACAATGGATTTCAAGCCACTGTGGTATTCAAGGCAATGAAAGTGCTGATTTAGCTGCCAAGGATGCTCACCGACGTAATTCTGGATTAATAATCCCATTCACATGAACAGATGCTAGGGCCAGAGTCAACTATGTTGTTAGGACTATGATAAGTTCCCTCTGGGCAAATCCGCTTTATTATTACAGACACCTGCACAGCATTGACCTTTTCCTTGTCTTCCGTTCACCCCGCGGTTTTAAACACCAAACTGAAACTCCACTCCATTGAATACGACTCAACGTAGCTTCGACGGGATTCTATCTCAACCTCATCGGCCAGCTGGACTCTCCTCTCTGTGCGAACTGTGCCGTCACAGACACACTCGAACATGCCCTGTGCCAGTGTAGCCTATACAGAAGTAAACAAAATGAACTGGCAAACTCTCTCCGTCTTCACATCGGAGAAGCTCTTTCCCTGACTCACCTGGTCGGACCATGGAACTCAGCATCGGAAAGGGTCAAATCAACGACCTCCTTCATCCGCTTTCTTCAGAAAACAAAACTGGACTGAATACTCTAAATCCAGGAAATACTTTTAAATGCACAGGCAACAACGTACGGAATTTCCTTTTCCTTTGTGTGTGTGTGTATATATATATATATATATATATATATATATATATATATATATATATAGGGGTGTGTATGTATATATTATGTATGTGTACAAATTTTTTCTTTTTTTTCTCTCTTTTTTTATCATCTTTACCGTCCCTCTTTCCCTCCCCCAGGTGTGAAGTAGCCATCCTGCCAATCTCTGCGGGATAACCTCTTCACCTTTCCAATAAACCAATTTCTTTTCTCTCTGTTATTATTACAAATTGCGGCAATGTAGGCCCCAAATAAATTCCACGATCACAAAAATACGCCATGTAACAATAAAAGACTTTTCAGAAAAATCTCATTTTGTTCTATTTTGAGCATGTGAAAAATTCTGACATCGTTATCGTTGCCCCCCCCCCCCCCCCCAAAAAAAAAAAAAACACGCACAGCGTTGTTGTTTGACTCGAATGCCGTCTTTGGGTTTTTGTAGTGAGAACAGTTTTTCCTTATTTATACGTTTTGTGGGCATATTCTAAACTAGTCACATGTGCCGATAATTTGTTTGTTTTTGTTTAAGACGCATTTTAATGATTTTTCCACCACCTTGACCTTACGTCATTTGTGGGGAAGATGAGGGGTGAGAGATGGGGAATACGATGAGGATGAAATGTTTAAAAATAGTGCCGGATACCGGCTTCTCGAATGAACTTAAGCAGAGAGTCCAGCGCGATCTTCCTGTGCTGTATGTTGCACCCTGGTCGCGTCCACTCTACAAAAGTTTTGGGTCGACGGCAAGCGGGGAGGTCGTATATGGTGGCCCGCCTTGAGCGTACAGTGGCTCTGCATTCCCATAGAAGATGTATTATAGTTGCTGGACCCTTGCTCCCGCATCGAATGCAGTCACCCTCGATAACCGGACCGGGGTCATCGGGGTGTCGGACTCGCCTGGCTCTGTCCAGCTTAGCCTGCAGGGCAGGCTAAGCTGGACAAATTTGTAAAATTTGGATGGATTCTGTTATTATTGTGCTGGGAAGTAAAGCAATTAAACATCTAAATACCCAAACACCCACTAAAAGTCCCGAAGTTCATTATTTTACATGACAATTATCTGAACGAGAAAAGGGGGCAAAGACACATATATATCAGCACTGATTTTTTCAACAAATACAATATTACATGTTTCCTCTAAGGTGTGCGAAAGACTGTCTTTAAAGGAACACTGAACTCTCCAAAATTATTTTGAAGTGCCTGGATCGGACACGTATGTCACAAAGGAAAATTTCCGCCAACAACTCATCTTGCTCAATAATAACGCTGTGAAACACAGCTTGAGTTATGAATGAATCCGATATTCACATTGATACCGAAAAATTAGATCCAAAATAGGGGTTAGTTTCGGTTTCGTTCTACAGGGTGAAACAAGGAGACGGCAGGTTCTTTAAATCGACCGGAAAATTCGGTTTCTTAACCTATCGCGCTACGACTTTGTGCAGCGTTGCCCACAGATGGTGCATTTTTTTGTAAAATTTGCAAAGAGCGAACTTACCTGAGGAAAAAGTAAAGAAAGAAAAGGCTTAGCTCCTATGGAAACGCAGCGACGCTACCGGTCTTCAAACAACACGGCGCCGTTTTGCACGGGAGACAAGAGATGGCGCATAGAACGCCGCCAACGAACGAGCATACGGCGCCGAGCGCCGGCACTTTAGCAGACAATCCTTTCTACTCAGAAGCGGCTCGCGTTCCGCAGGCGGCGACAGTCTCAGAAACAAAAACAGGCGCGGTAACAACAAGGAACTGCAGTTCCTTGTCTGCTAAACAGGCCGGCTCTCGGCGTCGTCTGCTCGTTCGTTGGCGGCAGCTGGCGTCGCGACCGCTGGCGCCATCTCTTGTCTCCCGTGCGAAACGGCGCCGTGTTGTTTGCAGACCGGTGGCGTCGCTGCGTTTCCATAGGAGCTAAGCCTTTTTCTTTCTTTACTTTTTCCTCAGGTTAGCTCGTTCTTTGCAAATTTTACCAAAAAAATGCACCATCTGTGGGCAACGCTGCACAAAGTCGTGGCGCGATAGGTTAAGAAACCGAATTTTCCGGTCGATTTAAAGAGCCTGCCGTCTCCTTGTTTCACCCTGTAGAATAAAAAAGTGCCTTCTGGCGTAAATATTACGCTAAACACCGTTTTTGTTTTCAGGATAAAGAGGTGACCTGCGCTCATAACACCCCAGCTTCCTTGTATAAGCAGGAATAATTTGTGTCTCTCAGTGAAGCCAGCACACTAGACAGGCTCAGCAGCGGCACGCATCTCCGACCCTCACTCTAACCGCCATTTTGGAAAACGAGTGGCGCCACCTATAGTTAGTTGGAGTCGCGAATAACATTGCTCAGTCGTCTGACTGGTGCATTCATGTTATTAGTTTTTTAGGGGCGAAGCTCCTTAAGGCGTGGGTCTGTCCCTCCTAGTTGTGGGTATGTAGCCACTTCGAGGTTTAGTTTATGAATGGCTCAAGAGATGGCGTGTTCCGGAATTAACTTTATGTAGAGATGACAGATGGCGCTTAGCTCATGTTATAAAAGGCACTCGCTCTTGGCGCTGCTCGTAGTTTAGCTGGATGGAGGCAGTAGACAAGGCTGCGGAGCGGAGAGCGCGCAAGGCGGCGGCAGCGCGCGCTCGCAGACAGAATCCAGCCGTGCGAGAGCGAGAGGCCGAAGCATGTCGTCAGGCTGCGCGTCGACGCCGCCAAGATCCGGCCGTGCGAGAGCGGGAAGCCGAATCGCGTCGTCAGTCTGCTCGGCGCGACCCCATCCATCTTCTCTAAATAATAAAACTTGATTTGTATACACACACACACAGTGTTTCTCACGTCTTTACATGGCGATGAGTGGGCGAATTAACGGAAGAATCGCTGGTTTACCGACGATTCACTCCGGAGCTTCGCCCACTCATCATCATTCACCACGTGGATATGCTGTGACTTTTTTTTCACCTCAGCTGAAGGACAGAGGAGTAGACATGACGCCCTGCCGTTTTCAAGAGGGCTTCCCGTGCCCGAGGTATGAAAAATGGAAAAAGAAAATACACCCTCCCCCGTGCCTCCCATGCCATATATATATATATATATATATATATATATATATATATATATATATATATATATATATATTGGCTCTGGGCTCGGTGAGTGACATAGTTTTATCAACTCCATCATAACCTTGAGGTCTTCAACCTACACCACGCAGTCGTAATGCTCAGACAGACTCGGCCACCGAACGCCCCCTCTGTACGATGCCAATAACGTGTGCAACTCGACTTTAGTCATTTTTGCAACGGGAAACACTGCACAAAGGCTGAAACCTGGAGAAAGGGGTAGTTATTGTGCAGGAAAACCCAATTTAAAAGCGATTTTAAGCATTTTCAGACGCTTTCGAAAACCTTGCACAGAATAAAACCCTGTAGCAATAACGTTCCTATATATAAAAAAAAAGATTCTTTGTAGAGCTTTATACTCAGGAACAGAACGTAATTAAGGGCTCAAGTTGAGCTGATGATAATCACCGTGTATGCAAAAAGCGCGTTTTATAAGCGATTGGGGCGTTTAATGCATAATGCGTTAAATGGCTGGTTCTTAGCCACTTCCTCTAGCGCACGATTGTAACGAAAGAGCATCACACGAATGTAACGTCAGCGTTTGGTTGCAACTCGTCTCCTCACTGATTGAAAACAAGCTCTAGCTAAACGCTGGCGCAGCCGTCGCGTTCAATTTATTGTGTCCAGCGCACGGTGTAAGATACACCGTGGTCCAGCGCTAGCCTCCATAGGTAACGCGGAAGCAAAATGAGAAGGAAAACTCAAAAATCGCTCTCGCACGTGCGAATCACCGGCCCTTCTTTGTGGCCGGGGCGCTTGGAGCCATGGACGAACCACGCAAAGGTGCAGAGGGGTCATAAATCCCTTGTTCGTTTTTTAATAAAAAATATGCCTGGATTTCTGCTTGAAGATAATGGACCTTGGTGTTCGTGAAACTACCGTGCTCATAGCGTTGGAATCGCGTAACTTTGACAGCTTTTGTTCTTTCGAGGTTCTCCTCCTCAATTGTTTGTTTTTCTTTTAATATCACCATCTATCTTTGCTAGTACAAAATAGCCAATCGGGACAATTTCCCAGGTCAACCTGTGTCCTGCTTCTCTCTCCTTTCTTCAATCAGCACTGCCTCGTTATCTAGTTTAGCTACTGCACTGGTACTTGTAGGAAGAGAGTGTACACTCTAAAAAAATCCGTTCTTGAAATGTTTTTTGACGCCCCAAGAACTGTTTCAGCTCGTGAAGAACGCTTCCACCTCAAACTATACCGCCCCTTGGCGCACTACAACGGCACCTGGGCAATGAGTAACTATTTCGCATCAAAAGAGGAGCTTAAAAGAAGCCCTTATATGTTTTTTACGAAGAACCCTTTTACGGGTGCTCAAAATAACTTTTTTATGGTGAAAAATATAGACAAGCCGAAGAACTCAGGGGTCCTCTTTTGATGCGAAAGAGTTCTTCATCGCCCAGTTGCCGTTCTAATGCGGCAGTGGGCGGTTGTGTTTGCGGTGAAACCGTTTTTCACGAGCTAAAAACGTTCTTGTGGCGTTAAGAAACGTTTAAGGAACGGATGTTTTTGTTGGTTTTTAGAGCGCAGTTTTAGGTGTTTGTTTCCGAGCTGAGCGGCGTCGCCGTCGGCGTAACCGTGCGTTGCATTATGAGACGTTTCCCCGCTAAAGTTAGCGGGAGGCGAGGGAGAGTTACAGAAGGCAAGGCAGAAGAAAAATCAATCGCCCGCTTCGGATGAAATTAGGGTACCCAAACTAGCAGGGTCAAAGCTCATGTGTGAGACCACTGAAGACGCGAACTCGCGTTCCACTGCCGATGGAGCGCCGTCGATGAATGAAATGCATGCCAAGTCCCTCTGTGCAACATTCCCGCGGAGCAACACACAATAATTATTGTTTTACCACTCTCTTTGTCACGATAGTGTGTGAAAGGGGAGAAGTCTTTCATTTTCCTGTTATACCGGGCAACACAAACTCTTTTGCAAGAAAAATATGCGAGGCATATTTTATATAGCTCCAACACAATAAGCCAGATATCTCGGGTGCTGATGGATAAACCCTAAAGATTTAAGATGTATGACTTGTTTATACGAGCCACTGTTATTGTGTTCGGGTGGTGCACGAAAGTACACGATATCAAAAGCCCCATGGGAAATCCCCCTGCAAACACCCCGTCCTTTTTGCCCCGCTTTCGAAAGCCGCCGTTTCTGAAGCCCATGACGCGAATCCCCCGTAACTAAAAAACTGTAAGTGTGCACCCTAGCTTGTTTAACATAAATCATGCCGTACCCGGGACTCCCGTAAGGAACTGTATAAAGCTTCCCGTTCTTCAGACGTGAGCAGAACGTATCCGCGTCTTGGGACGTTAGAAGTGAAAACATACATCTAATATCATTCACTGGCAAAACATTTAGTGAGAGTTCTTATGCATTAGCATTGAACCAAAGTTTTCGTCGACTCTGAAGCACGCGCGGATTCATAGTTCCGACGAAACGGGTGTAGTAAAAACTGTTAACCCACAGTTCATAGAGCCATACTATAGGCACAGGGTATTTCCTCCGAAGTACTGACCAGATCTGCCGCTGTATCGTCATCTAATGTATTACTTACATTATAGGTGAACCAATTAATACTTTAAACAACTACAGACCCATATCCGTATTACCAATATTTTCAAAAGTAATAGAGAATATAATGAATTCCAGACTGACGGATCATTTTAGCGAACATAATCTCCTTGTAAAACAGCAATATGGTTTTCAGAAAGGAAATCTACTGAAGAAGCTTTACTGAATATTAAGAATAAAATTTTAACTAATTTTGAAACCAAGCTTTAGACATTAGGGGCATTTTTAGATTTCAAGAAAGCCTTTGATTTGATCAAGCATGAAATCATTCTTAAAAAGCTTTATAATTATGGTATAAGAGGTCTTGCTCTACAGCCTAAAAATTAAACCTCTATTCTCCAGAACTAATAAATTCCAAAATTCCCCACTTTCTCTCGCTATCACTAACTGGAATTTCCTTCCTGAAACCATAGTACGTGAATCTAACCCTAAGACATTCCGTGAACTCTGCAAGGCACACCTGAAAAGTGTTGATCTTTAACATGTTTATCTGTTAATTACATTTTCTACATGTTATGTTTTGATATCTGTCCTATTAGTTTGTAGTTTTTTGCGTTTTCCTATTATTTACCTTGTCGTCACTCTTCTGCTATGTGTATATCTCATTTGATCCCCCTCATGTAATGCATTTCATCTGAAATGCCTTTGAGATATAATAAACTGAACTGAACTGAACTCATTCAAAGTTATTTATCAGAACGTGCCCAATACACCACTCTTGGTTGCGGAAAATCAGAAACCGGTAATATACATTATACATTATGGGTTCCCCGAGGATCAATCCTCGGACCACTTCTATTTCTGATGTACATTAATGATATTGTTAACATGCCACATACTCCTGATACTGTACTCTATGCAGATGACACAAATGTTTTTTTTTCGGGTACGAACATAGATCAGCTTGAAACATTAGCGAACAACTGAATGATAGAGTTAAGTACGTGGTTGGAGTGCAATGAATTGGAATTAAACGTTGAAAAGACGAAATATATGATATTTAAAGCAAAAAATATAAATATTAATCGAAAACTAAACATTCGATTTAGGAACACTGAAATCAGTTACGTAAAAACTCACAAGTTTTTAGGAGTATTTTTCCAAGAAAATTTAAATTGGTCTTACCATATTGATTGGATTCGACTCGAGATATTACGGGATATCGGAATTATAAGTAGGCTAAAATATATTCTTCCGGTTTGGTGAAAGCGCCAGCTCTATTATACTCTTGTTCATTCTCGTTTAAGCTATTTCAGTTTATTAAGGGGTACATGCTCAAAGACCTGTGTATCTCAGTTACTTCTATTGCAAAAAAGAGCAGTGCGCTCAATCGCCAATGCATCATATCGGGAACACTCCCGCCCATATTTCATAAAATACTCCCTTCTTACAGTAGAACTAATATTAAACAGCGCACAAAACGTCGGCGGAAGAGAAAAGGACAGTAGAATGTTCTACTGTCCTTTTCTCTTCCGCCGACGTTTTGTGCGCTGTTTAATATTAGTGATGTACCAACTAGCTCAAATTACCACTTTATTACAGTAGAACAATCACGCATTCAGAAATTGGCAATTTACATGTTCCACAAAATTCAACTACACCCTGAGTTTGTGCAAGAGGATTACATCAACAGGGCATCCACATACACCTTCCGTCATACCCACTACCTACAGTCGAGAATACGCACCAATTATGGTAGTCAAAAATACTTAATAAAATCACACAATTATTAAATAACCACCCTGAAATACTGTCCATGATTAATAGCTCTAATACAATACACACATTTAAAACCACAATAAAAAGTTTTCTTCTAGGTCCAACATAATCTGTGTTAGTATTTCTATGTGTTTCTGTTTTATTATATCACAATTTGTATATGTCACTGTGTCTTTGAGTAATAATATAATTGTTTTGATTCGTTTTTTTACTGTTACATTTTGCTGCTGGACTGTACAGGGGGACGGGTCCTCGTCAGGCGACCGTAGTCGCCTTTGCCCTATCCTCCTAGACGCCTGTTTGAATAAAGTATACTTAATCCAATACTTGTTGCGGACAGCACCATATATCCGTTTTATTTTTCTTACGTCGTTCTAACATATTTGTATCCATCTAGGTAGATAAAATATATAACTCTACGTTTGTATGCCTCTATGAAAGCAGAGTGCATCGCTGGTTGTGCAATTTAAGCAACTGGCCTCTTGTACGTCATTTTAAGTTTTTTTGCGCTTCAAGTTAACATCATTTTGTTGTTTCTTTCACTTAAAAGTTAAAACACCCTTTCTAGACCTCCAACGGATTAAGTTAAGACATAGAACAGTGATAGTGGAAGCGCGGAGAGGGTGGGAAGCAGGCAGTGAGGACGGGGCTTCGCACGGGGCGAATACGGGATGGGGTAATTGAACACGGGGTTTTCGAAATGTGGGGATAATGACGCGGGACTTTTGCGGCAGGAATTCTGCACGCGGGGCAATCGTGCTAGACCTGTTTTCATCCCGTCATGCACAGTAGGACTGTTGAATGATTCGACTTCCAAGTTAGTCCGCCGTTTGCAAACCTCGTGCGTTTTCTTACCCGCAAATAGAGCCCTCGTGCTTTTGTTCTCCCTCGACCTCAACCAATCACGGCACAAGCTTGGTTGCCTCGTCGTCGCGCGTTCGCTAATTTGCCCTTTGATTGGCGTGCTGCTTTCAGCATGTTTATACGTGAAAGATGTCCTCTGTAAGACTTCCTTGCCGCATAAGCAGAACTGGCTGCAGCGCATCATATCTATAAATTGAACGTTGCAACTTCCAACAAAACATGAACACGTGGCTCAATATGAATGTCGCTCTCTTTTATTTTGAACTACACTCGTTGTCCTCCTGCGCGTTTTTACATATAGAGACGGGAGTAAAGTGATCTTGCTGAGGGGCATTCGATGGAGACTCAATTCTATTTTCCCTTTCAGGAACGAGCCTTGTATCCTTGATGGCCATAGCCGTGATGACCATATCCTGGACGACCATACCCGGCTGTACCGAATCCAGCCGCGCCATATCCATCCCTACCGTATCCAGCGACGCCATATCCAGTCGCCCCGTAACCAGCCGCGCCATATCCAGCCGTACCGTATCCAGCGGCGCCATATCCGGACGGACCATATCCAGCCAGACCGTATCCTGCCTGACCGTAACCGGCACGAGCGTATGGATCCCTGCCATATCCGTACTTCCCGGCGTATCCGTATGCAGGACCAGCGGCCGTGCCGTACGCCGATGCCCCGAAGCCGCCAGGAGCCCTCCCGGCTGGCCCGCTGACCACAGGGTTGGCATTGAAGACTGCATCGGCACTCTGCCCTGGCGCCGTGCCGGGCTCGTTAGTTTCTACAGTGGCCCTGAATCCCCCGGCGTCGGCCACGTAGTTGACGCGGCGGAAGAGGCCGTTGGGGTCCGTGTAGCCGTACGAGCCAGTCCTGGAGTTGCTGGCGTCGGCGTCCTCCTTATGGAACAGCTTGGTGCCGAACTCGTCCACCGTGTCGTAGCCGAAGCTAAACGGCACCGACGGCTGCAAAGAAGGTTTGGGAAAGTCACATGAGGTTTACGGAGCTAGTCGTCGTAGCAGTAAAACTCAAACTGCCTATTTAATGAAGTGGTTTCAAATGTCCCGGGTTGTGCTGGTGACATGGTAACTGTTGTGGTAACGAGAAGAGCTGGAAAGACTTCTGCTGAGTTTATCTCTCTTATTTCCATTTCGGTGATAGCGAGGGCAGCGACGTCTGCTTCCTTTCTCAAGCTTCGGCTGTTATCTTGTTTAGTCAACGTTTTACGTGCATTTGAAGACAAACATGCACAGAAGATTTTGTTATACTTCGTCTCACCCTACGATGGACTAAAGGCAAAAGCTACGGACCATTAGATCCAATCACGAGCTACTTAAAAAATGCTTAGAAATTGCCTGGTATTTGGCTTCAATCCACGTGTCGGTGCCCGCGTCTAATGGGGATGTGCGAACAGTGGTTCGAATTGCATAGCACTGAGTAACTCACCAATTTTACATCGCAAAGAAAGCCACAACATACAGGCTCTTTTTCAGTGTCGAAGCTACAGAAATTATGCAGCACTTTTTGATTCTTAGCATTATTCGTCCACCCCTAATCAATGTTAAGCAAGTCATAGTTTAACGTGTAACGTGAGTGGACCTGGCGGCCTGTGGCTTTGACCTTTATTCCATCGTAGGATGAGACACGGTATAGAGATTTTACTCCCTCTTAAAACACAACAATCAATGATAACATTAAAAAAAACGCCGACAGCTTTATTTGTAATTTTAAGGTTGTTCTCATTGCTGAATAGTCTAATATTCGCTTTTTGATAAGAGCATCCTCACCATGCTTTGAATAACTCGTTTCAAGTTTTTGTTGCAATTAGTGTCAATGACTGTAGGCGACATGTACAATCTGGCCGTTTCTCTGACACAGCGCCAAGTACCGAACGTCACTTACGTAGGCGGAGTCGGCATACCCGGCCCCACGATACGCTCCGGGGCTAAGGCCTGACCCGAACAACGAGTCTTCAGCTTGAATGCTGGCAGCCAGGTACACGACGATCAGCTAAAAAAAAAAAGACTGGCTTTGGGAAACAGTTTTAGTTGACGAAAGAGGGTGCTCACACGACTCAATTTCTTCACGAAGCACCAGCACTATTGAGCAGCAGTCAGGGATTTAGTGGTGCAGTCATCAAAACTCCGAATTCATACATCTGAAGGGCAACGTTCAGATGTGGTAGGGATTTACGTGCCAAACCAACGACGGGCATCTGGCACGGCCCAGCGGAGGACTGAGGATTAATTTCGACCACCTGGGGATCTTTTGACGTGCAACCGAAATCTAGGTTATACGGCGCCTTCTCCGCAATAAGCCTCCGTCAGATTGCGGGCCCCTCGGCCGGGAGTCGAACCCGCCACCTGGTGATCCGGGCGGTCTCGCTTCGGGGCCACCGAGGCGGCAAAGGTAACTTCATAAAAAAAGTTGTTTGCTTTGTTTTCCGAAAAAAAAAAATTGAGCACTGAGCAAAGAACCGAATATAACAAGGAACATACATCACTTGTATTTTTTCGGCACTTATTCGATTAATTCTTCAATCTCAAGTTACTTTATATTCAACTGCGTAAACATTGTCTTTCTCCAGTTTCGCCCTCAAACCTTTGTAAAAGATATTCACTCTTGTCAAAAGATTTTAAAGTCATTGCGACACGTGTTGGTAAGGTGCTGAATATAAAATATTAATTCGTCGCATATAAAAATATGTCCACTTTTCATTTGTCCTTTTTTATTTTCAAGAACTTTCCGTTTTACATTTTTTTGTACGCTAATGACTACATTCTTGAATTCTATACTTCTCAGTTTTGTTCACTAAAACAACAGACGTACTGAAGAAGACGCGTCAAATCATTCGCAGGTGAACAGTAAACATCCTTTTTTTTTTTTTTTGCAAAGGTTTGTTGAAATGAGATAAGTATCTCCCGGGGTCTATTTCGCTCCGGGAAGCCCAAGAGCGCGAAGTCTCACCTTGGCGAGCATGGCGAACAGAAAGCTGTCGTCTTGAGAGAAGCTGACTGTGGGATGTCCGAAGCCGCTCTGTCCTCAAGAAGCCTGGAGTGTTCTGGCTACTGCCTAGGACACGGCCACCGTTTTATAGCCGACGGTTGCACGCGAGGGTCGCCCTACCGCAGAGCTAGGAGAGGAGGATTGTTTCGGCGTCGTTGCTTACATAGACGTTTCAGTCACTCGTTTACGGTATGTTGCGTTAGCTGAGATCGCTCGTCTCACGACGCTTGTCTTGTTCTCGTTGCCTTTTCTTTTTCTTTGCCCCCTCCTTTGCCTCGTCGCGAGAAAGCGTGCCTGACCTTTGTGTTCCCGCGATTACGTTGGCGACGCATTAGCTAAGAGAATACTTTGGTGACACGCTCAACGCTTTCGGTGAAGCTCGCCGGAATTCGTGAAGAAAAAAAAAACTTTACCTCATTTATCACTACTTTTACTTCCATTTGCACTTCACACACTAGAGGTGCCCTGAGTTTTCTAAGATCACCTAAACAGGGCGATAACTCACTCTGTGGGCTCTATGCATCCTAGAAATTCATAAATCATAAGGATGCGCCGCCAAATTTTCTATTAAAAAAGCAATCAAAGATCGAACACACCGAGCACCGAGGTCATCTCCGGCGATGGGAGGAGCATTGTGCCGGCAGCCAGGACAACATGTGACCAATGAAAACGCGACATTTCGTTGAGATTGCAAACGCTGTTGTTACAAAATGTGTATGTTTTGGTAGGTGAAAAAAGTAAATAAGAGTATTCGAAAGATGTTTTTTTCACGAAGAGGGAACTTTATACTGCAATAAGCATCTCAAAACAGCGCACTGCTTTTGAGATTGGCTTGAGCGGCTTGAGCTGCGTTTCCGTCAATGTCGGCGTAACCGCGCGTTGCATTATGGGACGTTCCCCATAATGACGTCACGTGTGACGTCACGAGGGCAAAATTTTCCCGCTATATTTGGCAAGAAATTTTTCGTCTAAATTTAGCGGAAAAATTTCTCCGCTAAATTTAGTGGGAAAATTTTACCCTCGTAACGTCACTCGCGACCCTCCCCTCTGTGCCCTCCCTCCTCCTCCTCAAGAGCTTCGCTCTAATTCGGCATTACAAAAAATTGTAACCGTCCTTCATTTTTTTTTTCCGCTGGGTTGAATTGTAGTTTGTGCTGTATAGGCAAAGAGCCGCGCGCATTCGAGATATCACTCCGCGGTTCCACCGGTCGGGGGCTCGATGAACCTCCGCTTGCAGTTGACTGAGAGTGGTCCTGGTTTCGAAATACGCTCCTCCCATCGCCGGAGATGACCTCGGTGTGCTGCACTCTTTGATCGCTATTTTATAGGGGAATAGGCCACGTAGAGTCATAATTTATGGATTTCTAAGGTTCCCAGAGCCAGCAGAGTTAGTCATCGCCATATTTAGGCGATCTCAGAAACCTCCTCGGGGCACTAATAAAACAACTTCGTCTGTCCAATCCAAAACTTGTTACACAGCATTGAGTTCAAGTTTGGTTACATTGAGACTCATAAGTATTCCTGCCAGGAGATATCTAATCAGTAACATGTCATCGTTTTCAATAACTTTATCAACCTAATTATCACGGCAGTTTCAATATAATAATGAAACTAAGCCAAGATGATAAGTTCCCAAGCCGCACAACCAGGAAAAGGACAAGGAACTGTGTGGTCCACGCGAAGCATTTTATCTTGAAGCATAAACTTCACGCGTGCGCAGCTCAACGTAAAACAGAAAACACAAACAGACATTTTAACGTACGGAGTTACAAAATTTTAAAAATCCAAAAGTATGGTATTAAGAAAACATAAGTTCAGTCCCCCGACCAATGTGGGGACGTCTCAGCTGAGTTGAGATGTTTGAGCCGAATTGAGACGTCCAGTTAAAGTGGAAAACAATATCGCGTTCAAGCGTCCAGGGAATTGTAAGTTCTAGTCGAATTCAAAATGTAGCCAAAACGGAAAACATCCAGCCGAATACAAAAATTTGAGTTAACTGAGCATGAAGCCGATTTGGAACGGTCAGCCACGTTTAAAGGGGTACTCCGGCGATTTTTGAGCTACCTCAACTAACTATATTTTATGACTCCCCGGCCTTTACCCTTTCCGGTATGCTATTTAGTATCGCGAAATTCATAATAGTTATTGCGAAATCGGCAAATGAAAATGATGCAAAAACCAACATTCAAATATACCCGCACTTTTCAGTGCCGTGACATCAGTGGAAGGCAGGCTTGCCAGTCAAGCGAGCAGTCTAAGGAATAGAATATGCCAGTCATTTGTTCCGTGCTGGGGCGCGGGGACTGGAGCGAGCTTCCAAAGCATTCATTTGACACCATGAAACTGCTTCGAATCAGTTGGGAACAAATTGTACAGTCCAAAGAGTGAACTCCTGCACTTCCACTGACGTCACGTTTTCGTTGTTGCCAGTAGAGACTTTCAGTTTGAAAAGCACGGTGAGGACCAAAATGGTAAATTCAATAACTTCGTGAAAAAAAATTATTTTGACCTAATATTTGGGATGCTATTTTGGCGATGTTGTTTGGCGAGTTCAGCAAAATTTCAAGCAAATCGGGGACCATGAAGAAATCGGCGGAGTACCCCTTTAAACCTTCCGCCGAATGAACACATCAACTGAAACCAGATGGCACCAGTAAACCATCAAGATCGCCTACTTCTGGGTACCAGGCAGCATCAATTAATAACTTCACGTCTAGAAAAGTTCGGCGACATTGTAGGCCTCTGCGGGACATTGCAAACGTTTTACTGATGTCATGATATCAGAATGTGATATTCCATCAATGGCACTACATGACGTCGACATGACCCTGTTATGATAACCTCCAGGATCATTTTAAAGAAATGGCTTTATCATAATAACGGTAAACTATCAAATGGACTATTAAAAATAATCGGGCACCATGACTGAACAGCACACGACAAAACAGCAGAGTGTCAAAACAGCACGCGTCAAAACAGCAGAGTGTCAAAACAGCACGCGTCAAAACAGCAGAGTGTCAAAACAGTACGCGTCAAAATAGCACACCACAAAACAGCACAGCGTCAAAACGGCACAGCGACAGAAGAGCACGTGCCAAAACAGCCAGTACAGCTTGAAAAGAACACAACGGCAGAAGAAAACGGCGTCATAGCAGCACAGCGACAAAACTGCACAGCGTCAAAACAGGACATTGACAATATAGCTAGGCTTTGGCGTTCTCGATTTTATTATTTTGAAATTCGGCCTACTTTTTTGTTTGTTTTTATTCCAAACAAGTTTTCGGTTTATTGCGATGAATATTTGTAGACTCATTAGTTCCTCGGTTGTTCTCGGTTTATTGACAAAAACCAGCATACTGACAAAAATGTAATATTTAAAAGCGTTTATTTAAAATGTATAGTGAGTAAACCAGGTACTGGTTTTCTTATTTGTTTCTGTCTGTGGCAGCCGACTCGACCTGTTCTGCAAGACGCACTGGGGTCCTCTTGTGATCTGACATTATCGTCGTGTGCTCTTATTTGTACACAGGACGAACATGAGCTTCACTACCACTTCGGTCGGAGGGGCAAATATGAAAATCCAGACATTTCTAAGCAATGTACTCAGTGCGTTTTTTCCCCTTTTCACGACTGCGAGAGGTGGTAAATTCATGCCGACCACAGAAACGACGATAAGAATATCGTCGACCAGTATCCATCACTCGCATGACTGGTACTTATTAGTTTTCATCACGTGATGTACAGCAGAACTGCTGAATAATGCGACGTGCGTGTTCGTTTGCCTTCTGCAAACCTCGTGTGTTTGTTTACCCGTTTAATACAATAGTGGCTATACTTCGTTTCAGCTTGGGTCCAGACGCAGCCGATGCTACAAGCACAAGCTTGTGGCCCTGAACAGTGCCTGTACTGTACGAGCGCGCGTGCTTGGCAGGGACGCTGGAAGCCCGGAGCTCGCGCTTGTAGCATCGGCTGCGTCTGGACCCAAGCTGAAACGAAGTATAGTGCTTCTAAATCCTCGGGGTATATTGTTACGAATGACGAGGTGACAAAAACAAAGAATAACTGAGGAAAGTGAAGTAGTTGGTGGGGCGAACTTGTACTCCAAACAAAAAATGAACTGCAATAAGGTACTGCGGTGGGCTAGTTGGTTCATACTTAGTGTTTTAACAGCGCAAAGACGACAGGAAGATAGAAGAGAAGAGGACAGGACGAGCGCTGACTATCAACTGATGCTATTTATTCAGAAGAGGATGAAGTGCGCGAGACTCGAGCGTGCCAGAATGCGCTTTTTTTTTTTTTTTTTTTTTTCTTTATTTTCTTTCTTTTTTCTTTCTTTTCTTGTCTTCTGAGTGTCGGTTGAATGCCCTGTGCCAACATGCACTGGGCATTCAACCGAAGGCGCACCCAGAAGACAAAAGAAAAAGAAAGAAAAAAAGAAAGAAAATAAAGAAAAAAAGAAAAAAAAAAAAAAGCGCATTCTGGCACGTTCGAGTCTCGCGCACTTCATCTCTCTGAATGCCCAGTGCATGTTGGCACAGGCATTCCCGTGAAAGGAGCTGCCGCGCGTGTTTTGATAAAAAAAAAAAAAAAAAGCGCATTCTGGCACGCTCGGTCTCGCGCACTTCATCCTCTTCTGAATAAATAGCATCAGTTGATAGTCAGCGCTCGTCCTGTCCTCTTCTCTTCTATCTTCCTGTCGTCTTTGCGCTGTTAAAACACTAAAAAAAAAAAAATGAAAGCCGTTTACAACTCCCTGTAACGCCGAACTAGAGCGCAGCTCTTGAGGAGGAGGAGGGAAGGGTACTGAGCGGAGGGTAAACTCCTCCTCCCTCCTCCTCAACTCCTCATCCTACCAAATACTCCTCCTCCCATCCTCCTCCTCCCTCCTCCCCTTCCTCCTCCTCCCTCTCCCTCCTCCTTCCTCCTCCCCTTCCTTCTACCCCTCCTCCACCCCTCCTCATTTATCCTTCCCTCCTCCTCCCTCCCCTCTTCCTCCTCCACCTGCTATCCTCCTCCTTCCTCCTCCCCTTCTTTCTCCCTCCCCTCCCCTTTCTCCTCCCCTTACTCTTCCCCTTCCTCCTCCTCCCTCCCCCTACTCCTCCCTCCTCCTCCCTCCCCTCATCCTCCCCCTCCTCCCTCCTCCATCCTCCTCCCCTTCCTCCTCCTCTCTCCCCTCCTCCTTCCTCCTCCCCTTCCTCCTCCCCTCCTTCTCTCCTCCTCCCTCCTCCTCCCTCCTCCTTTCTGCGCGGTGCATTATGGGATATTTCCCATGATGCACCGCGCGGTTACGCCGACGGCGACGGCGACGCCGCTCAAGCCGGAAACGGGCGCCTAAGAGCTGCGCTCTAAAAGGAAATTTACGTTAGCGTTGCGTGTGGAACACGCAACGCTAACGCAAACACACAGTACTTGCCTTCGTTCTCAGACGCAATACTAAACCTCACTACCGTTTGACCGGTTTCCAACGACTACATAACGTGCTGCAGTGAGCAGACGTGCAAGCGGGCAAGACGACGGCGCATAAGAATGAAAGAAACTAGATGCCCTGGGAAGATTTTTTTCATATTTTTTTCCGGGGGGGGGGGCACTTGGTTCGAAAAGATTGGCGGCTACCTTGGAAGTTTTCCCGATTGTCAAAAGTCGCTTTGATAACACGATATGCTTTGCCCACAAATAATGTAGTTTCACATGGATTTCTCAGATTACCTGGAATGTTTTTATTCATTGTAGACTACTGTAAAACGTTTTATTTTCGCGGCCCCCATATTTCGCGAATCGGTCACAGAGGACATAATCGCGGCCACTAAATTTCACGTATTCCCCCCCCCCCCCAAGACGCCTCCATTGAAACCCAAAATTTCGCGAATTTTTCAAAATCCGCGAACATTAAGGGTTTTACAGTATTTACATTTTATAACTTGTTAACTAAAATGCGCTAATTGGCACCAGTGATTATAATTTGGACTCTGTTAATTTTCATACTTGTTTGGAACGTTTGAAATTAGATCATAAGCAACAAATTACATTAGAGCTTGGAGACTACGTATTCAATTATATTCATTGTATTATTGTTATTAATAGGGGGAAGAGGAAGACGAAGCGCTCCGAACAGGTCTGTGTTTTTCTCGGCTCATTTGTTTGCGCTTATTTTTATTTATAACATCACCTAGCAATTCTAGCTTCAGTGAACAATTAATAAGGCTTCCTCCGCTTGTCGGCGGGGTGGCTTTCGATCGGCTCGGGGTATAAACCCTGATTTGACTTCGCCATGGCTACCGGAACCCCTTCGCTAACGGCAAGTCAGAAAACTCCAACTGAGCGCTACAGCATGCCTCCTTCAACATGCGGATCCTCTATCGCCGAGCAAGAGAACGAAGCCTCCGTCACTAATCTGGCAGAAGTTAGAGCTCCTGACCTCGGACCCCACATCTCTCCACTCAACGCTGAAATGCTAATTAGCGACATGGAAATCGCCGACACCGACCAAGGTGAATGGCACGATGCCAAGACATCTAGAAGCACAAAAAGAACTCCAGTTCAAGCAAAAGCGGAGACACAGTTACGAACTCGCCTACCACGACAGTTGGCCTGACTGTAATTTTTGTATCAGCGGTTGAAAACCAGAAAATCACAGCGATGAGCAGTCTAAAACTGTCTGTTGCACTGGAACAGATGTGTCCCGAATGCATCCACAAGATTAGGCCCGACAGCAGATTAAATCTGATCGCAGTGGATACTCGAAATGGCCAGACGACCCGTGCGCTCCTTGCCTGCACTCAGATCTGCGGCTTGAAAGTTCGGGCATTCGAGCCCGTTCCGCGGCACTTCACAGTAGGAGTGATCAAAGACGTCGACACTTCACTTTCTGATGTCAAAATTGAACAGCATGTGAGATCACCTGAAGGCCGAGTGGCGAGAATTCGACGGCTTGGACAAAGTTCCATAGTAAAGATAGCGTTCAGCGAAACAACGTTGCTGAGTTTTGTTTATCTCGGTCACGTTCGCCATCCGGTGTCCCCGTTCAAGGAATACCCAATTCAGTGCCGCAAATGTTGTGGATATGGACATCGCGAAGCCAACTGCAAGCGCCCACCCATCTGCAGCCTCTGTGGAGAAGCCCGCGACGGCACCGACACGTGTTCTGGTCAAGACAAATGCGCGAACTGCAGTCAAGCTCACGCTTCCACGTCCTCTTCCTGCCCAAAATGGCAGCGAGAAAGTGAGACCCGCAGCTACGCACGCAAACAGGCAGTTGACTTTCGCGCCGCAAGATCCGCCGTCTCACAACAAAGGGAAATAAAACAAACGGCTAAAATTGAACAACGACCTCTACACTCACAGAACATAATGAATGAGACATCTAACAAGCTGAACCCAAGCGCCCATGACTATGCTGCAGCTTAATAGAAGAATCAACAGAAGCTCACGAAGGGGCCCCTTCCTCAAATGACCGCAAAACTCAAGTTTCAGAACCCAAGGGAGAAAAGGAAAGGCCATCGACGTCAGCGGCTGCCACTCCTGATCCAATTCGGAAGGCTATTTCCAACTCTGGCGCTCCGCCAATCAAATGAAATGCATTGGAGAGCTGGATTCCGCTTCCCAAAAAATCAACTCGCATGGCCTACAGCCTATTATCCTCTGTCGACACCCATTGGGCACGAAACATCACATCATTGCTTAATATGATTCTTCCGCTCATGGGAGAATTATAAATGCGTCCGCAATTGGAAATTATTCAACATCAGGACTATTTACTATCCCCCTGAAGAAAGGCAGGCCTATGATAACCATCAAAGCCCTTAAGGAAGGCATGGCACTTTCCAAGGAGCCACGATCGGAGTCATTACCGATCCAGCTTAATGAAAAAACCAACCTAACCACTGACGTCCTTTTGCCGCTGATCTTTCAAGCTGCAAAGACTTTTTTACCAGCAAGCAAGACACAGCTTTCAGAGTTATCTTGCTTACACTTTTAACTATGACTGAGCCTACTCTCTGCCTAGGCCCCGGCTGTTAATCTGGACATGCTATCAATAGATGAGATTCGATACCAAGCAACCATTTTCCAGTGGAATGCAAGGGGCCTTCGCAGCCGTCTTTCCGATTTTCGCCGATTTCTGTATAAGTACCCATTTCCGGTTATAGCATTATCAGAATCAAACATTGCCGACAATTTTCGTTTATCGGGTTATGAGGTTTTTCACTTGCTATGAGGTAGATCTCCAAGCAGAGTTCTAGTGGCAATTCGTAAAGACCTTACCTATATCTCCCCCAGCCTTACTCCTGATGCCACAAACGAGTACGTTGCTTTAACTGTGAAACAAGGTCACAACATGTTCAGCCTAATCGCAGGATATATTCCGCCAAATACGCAGTTTGACTCCCTGCGTATTAGCTCTATTATTAAAAACACCCCCTCTTTATACATGGGTGGATTCATTTGGATTCAGGCAACGAGTGGCAGTCGTATTTTTTATTTTGCTTCAAATTTTTATATTTTGTGTAGCATGTTCCTAGAAGAACAATCCTTTTTATTTTCATGTCGTGAGATGATTAGTTCCTGAGAAAAAAATCTCAAAGAAGCGGGAAAGAACTACGAGGTTTTGACGATTGTCGTGTGTGGCGTTTTTGAATCACTCTCGATCTCAAAGTATTAAAGAGAGAACGTCTATATTTTTTTAGTGTGATATATAGGCATGTAGGTAAGCCGACAATATAACTGCTATTTATTATTCGTCGCTCCAATTTTTGTAAAAATCCCCAAACATGCCTCCGCGAACAACTGTGACCTAAAATGGGGATTTTATTTTGAATTGACTATGTTTAGTATCGCTTTTAAAATATTACCACGTGTAAAACCATTCATTGCCTTCCAAATTAAGCAAAGTTTGTGTTTTTATCTTGTACGAGTACTGAGAAATAAATTATGAAACAGAGAGGGTTTTCACTTTTTGTTCAACTTCAGCACGCTGTCTAAAAAAAACCCCATTTTTAATTTTTTTATTTTTCTCGCGTTGCCTTCTCTTCACACCCTTCTTTTAGCCAGAATACATTTCGTTAATAGTATTTGCCTTGGTTTTGAGTTTCAAGCCTCTAAAAACGCTAAAAAAAGAGCAAATGCCGATGGTGGGATTTGACGATTTTCGTGCGTGGCGTTTTTGAACCACTCTCAATGTCAAAGTATTCAAAAGAGAGTTTCGATATTTTTTTATTGTGATATATATGCAAGTCAGTAAAACGACATTCCATCTACTATTTATTATTCGTCGATCCAATTTTTGTAAACATTCCCAAACATGCCTCCGCGAACAACTGTGACCTAAACTGCGGATTTTTTTGTTAGTCGACTATGTTTAGTTTTGTTTTTAAAATAATACCACGTGTGGAACCTTTCATTGCCTTTCATATTATGTAAACTCTGTGTCTTAATCACGTACGAGTACTGAGAAATAAATTATGAAACAGAGGAGGTTTTCACTTTGCGTTCCATTTCAGCACACTGTAAAAAAAAGTTTAAAAAAATCTAGTTTTATTTTTTTCGTGTTGCGTTTTTTACACTTTTCTTTTAGCCAGAATACATTCTGTTAGAGTTATATGGACTAGTTTTGAGTTTTAAGCCTCTAAATGTGCTAAAAAAGAGCAAATGCTGATGGTGGGTTTATGGGTTATAGCTGTATATTTTATTCTTTATTATAATATTCTAAGGGACGTTGAATAAATACTCATATGAAAAACATGAATGTCGTTAGGCGTATAATATCAAGTTTGCAATTCCAAACGTCTAAACACTATGCAATCGCAATTGCCGGGAGCGGGTTTTCAGACAATTTCTGCCGGTGCCTAGATTGGAGGGGCCTCAAGCCTAAACCATATGCGCTACATAATCTATACTACGTTAGAAATATCAAAGTGTAATATTTTAAGACATTAGAGTAAAATACGCTTTCTATTGGAAACCTAGATTTTTAAATGCGAAATTTTATATTTTTAATGCTAAATTCATGTTGATAACAGAACCAAATTATTTTTCAGCATATTTAAAGGCTTAAAACTCAAAACCAGTGCGTATACCTCTAACGGAATGTATTCTGGGTAAAATAAGGGTGTAAAAAAACACAAAGCAAAAAACAAAAGAAAAATATTAAAAATGTTTTTTTATACAGTGTGCTGAAATTGAACGAACAGTGAAAACCTCCTCTGTTTAATAATTTATTTCTTAGTACTCGTACGTGATTAAGGCACAAACTTTACATAATATGAAAGGCAATGAAAGGTTCTACACGTGGTATTATTTTAAAAACAAAACTAAACATAGTCGACTAACAAAAAAATCCGCAGTTTAGGTCACAGTTGTTCGCGGAGGCATGTTTGGGGATTTTTACAAAGATTGGACCGACGAATAATAAATAGTAGATGAAATGCCATTTTACTGACTTGCAAATATATCACAATAAAAAAATTTTGAAACTCTCTTTTGAATACTTTGACATTGAGAGTGGTTCAAAGACGCCACACACGAAAATCGTCAAATCCCACCATCGGCATTTGCTCTTTTTTTAGCATTTTTAGAGGCTTGAAACTCAAAACCAAGGCAAATACTATTAACGAAATGTATTCTGGCTAAAAGAAGGGTGTGAAGAGAACGCAACGCGAGAAAAAGAAAAAAATTAAAAATGGGGTTTTTTTTAGACAGCGTGCTGAATTTGAACAAAAAGTGAAAACCCTCTCTGTTTCATAATTTATTTCTCAGTACTCGTACATGATAAAAACACAAACTTTGCTTAATTTGGAAGGCAATGAATGGTTTTACACGTGGTAATATTTTAAAAGCGATACTAAACATAGTCGACTCGAAAATAAAATCCCCATTTTAGGTCACAGTTGTTCGCGGAGGCATGTTTGGGGATTTTTACAAAAATTGGAGTGACGAATAGTAAATAGCAGTTATAATGTCGGCTTACCTACATGCCTATATATCACACTAAAAAAATATAGACGTTCTCTTTTTAATATTTTGAGATCGAGAGTGATTCAAAAACGCCACACACGACAATCGTCAAAACCTCATAGTTCTTTCCCGCGTCTTTGAGATTTTTTTCTCAGGAACTAATCATGTCAGGACATGAAAATAAAAAGGATTGTTCTTCTAGGAACATGCTCCACAAAATATAAAAATTTGAAGCAAAATAAAAAATACGACTGCCACTCGTTGCCTGAATCCAAATGAAACCGCCCACATCTTAACGGGGGACTTTAATGCCCATCACCCCTTATGGGGAAGTACAAAAACAACCGCCCGAGGTACCTCACTTGTGACACTCACGCATCAGCATGGTCTTTTTACTCAGAATGACGGAAGTCCGACCTTTTTCCGGGGCGCCACTACAAGCAGCTGCTTAGATTTGACATTTGCATGCTCGAGCCTTTCGAATTCTCATACATGGTTTACAGACATTGAATGCCCTAGCAGTGACCATATGCCTACGTACACTCTTCTTAAGGGGTTTACATCCAAAACCATATTGTCAACAATCAGACGGACAGATTGGTGCCTTTTCAAAGTTAATTTTGAAAAAGCATGTGATTCATTTAGCAGCGACAGTGATTTCTACCATGGTATCGGAGAACTTGTGAAACAACACACAAAGACATACAATCTACCCCGAAGGTTCCTTTTGACTGACGCGGAATACGAACATCTTCGTGCGCTTCGCAGGAGATACAAAAGAAAGGCAAGAAAAACACATGATCCTGGAGATGTTCGTAAAGTAAGACGCCAACAAAAACGCATAAAACGCCATCTAGATAAACCAGCCCAACGTCATTGGAGGGATTATTGCGCAACATTAGATCCTCGTAAGCCTCGTTCTAAAGTACACAGTCTTGCTCGTGGTCCAAGGACGACTCCACAACTGCGGCACCTTTTTCGCGCACTAGCCCTCCGACTAGATCCTTCGGAACTAGCTGTGGCTGAAGAGTGCTGTAAAAGCTCACGGAAAACGTCGGAAATTCGACCATTCCACTTGTGAAATCCAATAGTCCATTCCGAGCGTGTCCATACATAGACGCACCGTTCGATTCACGCGAGCTAGACGAGGCCCTTTCTGGACTACGTTTCTCATCCTCTCCCGGTCCCGACGGTATAACTTACGCAGCCTTAGTTCACCTGGGTACAAAGGGCAAAATGAGGCTGTTGAAACTGTACAACACATCCTGGGAGGCGTGCCAGGTGCCCCGGGATTGTTAAACATCGCGCATTATACCCATCCTTAAGCAAGGTAAATCCCCCCTAGACCTTTCATCGTTCCGTCCAGTTGCTTTGTCCTCTAGTGTCGGAAATATTATGGAAAGGATGATACATACCCGACTTGAATGGTACCTAGAGAAGTATGACATATACCCCGAGGTTATGACAGGTTTCCGACGCGGACGCAACTCTCTTGATAATATCATTGACCTCACAACTAGCATCGAAAAACAAAAGAAATCCCGAAGAATCACCACAGCAGTGTTTCTCGATATTAACGGCGCTTTTGACTCAGTAAGCAACAAGGCTATCCGCAACGCACTCTGCTATGCCGAGATAGGAGGACGTCTTTATGCGTGGATTTTAGACTATCTTGAAAACAGAACACTACATATGGTGACGATAGAAGGGAAAACAGCTGAGTATATTGTTACTCGTGGCGTGCCACAGGGTGGTGTTCTCAGTCCCACACTTTTCAATATCACCCTCATAGGACTTGTAAACAAACTTCCTCGAAACGTCGAAATAACTCTTTACGCGGATGATATCTACATATGGACCTCATTAATCACGCAGCGATTTAATGTGATTCGCTTACAGAAAGCAGTTGAGATAATTTCAAATTACTTAAAATGCCGTGGACTATCGCTATGCCCATCAAAATCCGCAGCTATAGCTTTTACACAAAAAAGTACCCTTAGGCATCTGCTCACTATTGATGCTCACCCTATATCATATGTCCAAACTCACAGATTTCTTGGTCTTATCCGAGCTTTTACGATTCATAAGTGGAACTACGTGGAGTGCATCTCTAGCTTCTCTTATCCGCTGTTTTTGTGGGCTTTATTCGATACAGTCTGCCTGTACTTCATGGGATAATCCGCACAAATATAAGAGCGCTTGAGAGTATGCAGGCTCAAGCCCTACGTGTATGTCTAGGGATCCCAAAATGTACTTCCAATGTTGGAACTGTAGCTGAAGCAGGCGCTATTCCCATAGGTGTCCTTAGACTGCAAGAGACCCTTCGAACACACCTTCGTCATCTTACCAGACATAAAGATCACTATCTTGCAGATACAGTAGATAGCAGAAGTGCGTCTGGATTTGCTCAAGGTATTAATTCTGCCAGCTTAGACACTCCACTAGATTTCGAACCAGCATAGTTCTCTTCATCGCCCCCATGGACCTACCCAATAATTAACATAAGGACTAATATTCCACGGCTACATTCAAAGAAACACATTCCGTTGACCGTACTGGGGCAACAATCCTTGGAAATAATTAGTGTTCATCACCGTTTGCGAACACATGTCTATACCGACGGGTCCTGTACTGATGAAAGCTCCAGTTACAGCTTCGAAATACCATCAATCAATGAGAGATTTCATGAAAAATCGGGTCACACGACATCATCAACAGCAGCAGAATTAGTAGCGATTCCAGAAGCACTTCGTTTCATTTCTGCATGTGACTCCCGCAATTGGTCAATTTTTACCGATTCTAGGGCAGCTCTTCAGAGCCTCAAATCCACTAAAACAAGAACGGCAATGTACAGCTCGTTCATCAAATTTTGAAACTTCACCAGGAGGCAATCGAAAATGGGCATACTCTGATATTACAATGGATTTCAAGCCACTGTGGTATTCAAGGCAATGAAAGTGCTGATTTAGCTGCCAAGGATGCTCACCGACGTAATTCTGGATTAATAATCCCATTCACATGAACAGATGCTAGGGCCAGAGTCAACTATGTTGTTAGGACTATGATAAGTTCTCTCTGGGCAAATCCGCTTTATTATTACAGACACCTGCACAGCATTGACCTTTTCCTTGTCTTCCGTTCACCCCGCGGTTTTAAACACCAAACTGAAACTCCACTCCATTGAATACGACTCAACGTAGCTTCGACGGGATTCTATCTCAACCTCATCGGCCAGCTGGACTCTCCTCTCTGTGCGAACTGTGCCGTCACAGACACACTCGAACATGCCCTGTGCCAGTGTAGCCTATACAGAAGTAAACAAAATGAACTGGCAAACTCTCGTCTTCACATCGGAAAGCTCTTTCCCTGACTCACCTGGTCGGACCATGGAACTCAGCATCGGAAAGGGTCAAATCAACGACCTCCTTCATCCGCTTTCTTCAGAAAACAAAACTGGACTGAATACTCTAAATCCAGGAAATACTTTTAAATGCACAGGCAACAACGTACGGAATTTCCTTTTCCGTTGTGTGTGTGTGTATATATATATATAATATATATATATATATATATATATATATATTTATTTAGGGGTGTGTATGTATATATTATGTATGTGTACAAATTTTTTCTTTTTTTTTCTCTCTTTTTTTATTATCTTTACCGTCCCTCTTTCCCTCCCCCAAGTGTGAAGTAGCCATCCTGCCAATCTCTGCGGGATAACCTCTTCACCTTTCCAATAAACCAATTTCTTTTCTCTCTGTTATTAATACAAATTGCGGCAATGTAGGCCCCAAATAAATTCCACGATCACAAAAATACGCCATGTAACAATAAAAGACTTTTCAGAAAAATCTCATTTTGTTCTATTTTGAGCATGTGAAAAATTCTGACATCGTTATCGTTGCCCCCCCCCCCCTCAAAAAAAAAAAAAACACGCACGGCGTTGTTGTTTGACTCGAATGCCGTCTTTGGGTTTTTGTAGTGAGAACAGTTTTTCCTTATTTATACGTTTTGTGGGCATATTCTAAACTAGTCACATGTGCCGATAATTTGTTTGTTTTTGTTTAAGACGCATTTTAATGATTTTTCCACCACCTTGACCTTACGTCATTTGTGGGGAAGATGAGGGGTGAGAGATGGGGAATACGATGAGGATGAAATGTTTGAAAATAGTGCCGGATACCGGCTTCTCGAATGAACTTAAGCAGAGAGTCCAGCGCGATCTTCCTGTGCTGTATGTTGCACCCTGGTCGCGTCCACTCTACGAAAGTTTTGGGTCGACGGCAAGTGGGGAGGTCGTATATGGTGGCCCGCCTTGAGCGTACAGTGGCTCTGCATTCCCATAGAAGATGTATTATAGTTGCTGGACCCTTGCTCCCGCATCGAATGCAGTCACCGTCGATAACCGGACCGGGGTCATCGGGGTGTCGGACTCGCCTGGCTCTGTCCAGCTTAGCCTGCAGGGCAGGCTAAGCTGGACAAATTTGTAAAATTTGGATGGATTCTGTTATTATTGTGCTGGGAATTAAAGCAATTAAACATCTAAATACCCAAACACCCACTAAAAGTCCCGAAGTTCATTATTTTACATGACAATTATCTGAACGAGAAAAGGGGGCAAAGACACATATATATCAGCACTGATTTTTTCAACAAATACAATATTACATGTTTCCTCTAAGGTGTGCGAAAGACTGTCTTTAAAGGGACACTGAACTCTCCAAAATTATTTTGAAGTGCCTGGATCGGACACGTATGTCACAAAGGAAAATTTCCGCCAACAACTCATCTTGCTCAATAATAACGCTGTGAAACACAGCTTGAGTTATGAATGAATCCGATATTCACATCGATACCGAAAAATTAGATCCAAAATAGGGGTTAGTTTCGGTTTCGTTCTAGAATAAAAAAGTGCCTTCTGGCGTAAATATTACGCTAAACACCGTTTTTGTTTTCAGGATAAAGAGGTGACCTGCGCTCATAACACCCTAGCTTCCTTGTATAAGCAGGAATAATCTGTGTCTCTCAGTGAAGCCAGCACACTAGACAGGCTCAGCAGCGTCACGCATCTCCGACCCTCACTATAACCGCCATTTTGGAAAACGAGTGGCGCCACCTGTAGTTAGTTGGAGTCGCGAATAACATTGCTCAGTCGTCTGACTGGTGCATTCATGTTATTATTTTTTTTTCACCTCAGCTGAAGGACAGAGGAGTAGACAAGACGCCCTGCCCTTTTCACGAGGGCTTCCCGTGCCCGAGGTATGAAAAATGGAAAAAGAAAATACACCCTCTCCCGTGCCTCCCATGCCATATATATATATATATATATATATATATATATATATATATATATATATATATATATTGGCTCTGGGCTCGGTGAGTGACATAGTTTTATCAACTCCATCATAACCTTGAGGTCTTCAACCTACACCACGCAGTCGTAATGCTCAGACAGACTCGGCCACCGAACATCCCCTCTGTACGATGCCAATAACGTGTGCAACTCGACTTTAGTCATTTTTGCAACGGGAAACACTGCACAAAGGCTAAAACCTGGAGAAAGGGGTAGTTATTGTGCAGGAAAACCCAATTTAAAAGCGATTTTAAGCATTTTCAGACGCTTTCGAAAACCTTGCACAGAATAAAACCTTGTAGCAATAACGTTCCTATATAAAAAAAAAAGATTCTTTGTAGAGCTTTATACTCAGGAACAGAACGTAATTAAGGGCTCAAGTTGAGCTGATGATAATCACCGTGTATGCAAAAAGCGCGTTTTATAAGCGATTGGGGCGTTTAATGCATAATGCGTTAAATGGCTGGTTCTTAGCCACTTCCTCTAGCGCACGATTGTAACGAAAGAGCATCACACGAATGTAACGTCAGCGTTTGGTTGCAACTCGTCTCCTCACTGATTGAAAACAAGCTCTAGCTAAACGCTGGCGCAGCCGTCGCGTTCAATTTATTGTGTCCAGCGCACGGTGTAAGATACACCCTGGTCCAGTGCTAGCCTCCATAGGTAACGCGGAAGCAAAATGAGAAGGAAAACTCAAAAATCGCTCTCGCACGTGCGAATCACCGGCCCTTCTTTGTGGCCGGGGCGCTTGGAGCCAAGGACGAACCACGCAAAGGTGCAGAGGGGTCATAAATCCCTTGTTCGTTTTTTAATAAAAAATATGCCTGGATTTCTGCTTGAAGATAATGGACCTTGGTGTTCGTGAAACTACCGTGCTCATAGCGTTGGAATCGCGTAACTTTGACAGCTTTTGTTCTTTCGAGGTTCTCCTCCTCAATTGTTTTTTTTTTTAATATCACCATCTATCTTTGCTAGTACAAAATAGCCAATCGGGACAATTTCCCAGGTCAACCTGTGTCCTGCTTCTCTCTCCTTTCTTCAATCAGCACTGCCTCGTTATCTAGTTTAGCTACTGCACTGGTACTTGTAGGAAGAGAGTGTACACTCTAAAAAAAATCCGTTCTTGAAATGTTTTTTGACGCCCCAAGAACTCTTTCAGCTCGTGAAGAACGCTTTCACCTCAAACTATACCGCCCCTTGGCGCACTACAACGGCACCTGGGCAATGAGTAACTATTTCGCATCAAAAGAGGAGCTTAAAAGAAGCCCTTATATGTTTTTTACGAAGAACCCTTTTACGGGTGCTCAAAATAACTTTTTTATGGTGAAAAATATAGACAAGCCGAAGAACTCAGGGGTCCTCTTTTGATGCGAAAGAGTTCTTCATCGCCCAGTTGCCGTTCTAATGCGGCAGTGGGCGGTTGTGTTTGCGGTGAAACCGTTTTTCACGAGCTAAAAACGTTCTTGTGGCGTTAAGAAACGTTTAAGGAACGGATGTTTTTGTTGGTTTTTAGAGCGCAGTTTTAGGTGTTTGTTTCCGAGCTGAGCGGCGTCGCCGTCGGCGTAACCGTGCGTTGCATTATGAGACGTTTCCCCGCTAAAGTTAGCGGGAGGCGAGGGAGAGTTACAGAAGGCAAGGCAGAAGAAAAATCAATCGCCCGCTTCGGATGAAATTAGGGTACCCAAACTAGCAGGGTCAAAGCTCATGTGTGAGACCACTGAAGACGCGAACTCGCGTTCCACTGCCGATGGAGCGCCGTCGATGAATGAAATGCATGCCAAGTTCCTCTGTGCAACATTCCCGCGGAGCAACACACAATAATTATTGTTTTACCACTCTCTTTGTCACGATAGCTGTGTGAAAGGGGAGAAGTCTTTCATTTTCCTGTTATACCGGGCAACACAAACTCTTTTGCAAGAAAAATATGCGAGGCATATTTTATATAGCTCCAACACAATAAGCCAGATATCTCGGGTGCTGATGGATAAACCCTAAAGATTTAAGATGTATGACTTGTTTATACGAGCCACTGTTATTGTGTTCGGGTGGTGCACGAAAGTACACGATATCAAAAGCCCCATGGAAATCCCCCCTGCAAACACCCCGTCCTTTTTGCCCCGCTTTCGAAAGCCGCCGTTTCTGAAGCCCATGACGCGAATCCCCCGTAACTAAAAAAACTGTAAGTGTGCACCCTAGCTTGTGTAACATAAATCATGCCGTACCCGGGACTCCCGTAAGGAACTGTATAAAGCTTCCCGTTCTTCAGACGTGAGCAGAACGTATCCGCGTCTTGGGACGTTAGAAGTGAAAACATACATCTAATATCATTCACTGGCAAAACATTTAGTGAGAGTTCTTATGCATTAGCATTGAACCAAAGTTTTCGTCGACTCTGAAGCACGCGCGGATTCATAGTTCCGACGAAACGGGTGTGAATAAAAACTGTTAACCCACAGTTCATAGAGCCATACTATAGGCACAGGGGTATTTCCTCCGAAAGTACTGATCGCCCGAGTATCAATGCAAGCGAAAGCTGTGTCGTCTGTTTCGTCCTCTTGTGTGTTTCTTTCGTTTTATGTCAACCAATTAATACTTTAAACAACTACAGACCCATATCCGTATTACCAATATTTTCGAAAGTAATAGAGAATATAATGAATTCCAGACTGACGGATCATTTTAGCGAACATAATCTCCTTGTAAAACAGCAATATGGTTTTCAGAAAGGGAAATCTACTGAAGAAGCTTTACTGAATATTAAGAATAAACTTTTAACTAATTTTGAAACCAAGCTTTAGACATTAGGGGCATTTTTAGATTTCAAGAAAGCCTTTGATTTGATCAAGCATGAAATCATTCTTAAAAAGCTTTATAATTATGGTATAAGAGGTCTTGCTCTACAGCCTAAAAATTAAACCTCTATTCTCCAGAACTAATAAATTCCAAAATTCCCCACTTTCTCTCGCTATCACTAACTGGAATTTCCTTCCTGAAACCATAGTACGTGAATCTAACCCTAAGACATTCCGTGAACTCTGCAAGGCACACCTGAAAAGTGTTGATCTTTAACATGTTTATCTGTTAATTACATTTTCTACATGTTATGTTTTGATATCTGTCCTATTAGTTTGTAGTTTTTTGCGTTTTCCTATTATTTACCTTGTCGTCACTCTTCTGCTATGTGTATATCTCATTTGATCCCCCTCATGTAATGCATTTCATCTGAAATGCCTTTGAGATATAATAAACTGAACTGAACTGAACTCATTCAAAGTTATTTATCAGAACGTGCCCAATACACCACTCTTGGTTGCGGAAAATCAGAAACCGGTAATATACATTATACATTATGGGGTTCCCCGAGGATCAATCCTCGGACCACTTCTATTTCTGATGTACATTAATGATATTGTTAACATGCCACATACTCCTGATACTGTACTCTATGCAGATGACACAAATGTTTTTTTTTTCGGGTACGAACATAGATCAGCTTGAAACATTAGCGAACAACTTAATGATAGAGTTAAGTACGTGGTTGGAGTGCAATGAATTGGAATTAAACGTTGAAAAGACGAAATATATGATATTTAAAACAAAAAATATAAATATTAATCGAAAACTAAACATTCGATTTAGGAACACTGAAATCAGTTACGTAAAAACTCACAAGTTTTTAGGAGTATTTTTCCAAGAAAATTTAAATTGGTCTTACCATATTGATTGGATTCGACTCGAGATATTACGGGATATCGGAATTATAAGTAGGCTAAAATATATTCTTCCGGTTTGGTGAAAGCGCCAGCTCTATTATACTCTTGTTCATTCTCGTTTAAGCTATTTCAGTTTATTATGGGGTACATGCTCAAAGACCTGTGTATCTCAGTTACTTCTATTGCAAAAAAGAGCAGTGCGCTCAATCGCCAATGCATCATATCGGGAACACTCCCGCCCATATTTCATAAAATACTCCCTTCTTACAGTAGAACTAATATTAAACAGCGCACAAAACGTCGGCGGAAGAGAAAAGGACAGTAGAATGTTCTACTGTCCTTTTCTCTTCCGCCGACGTTTTGTACGCTGTTTAATATTAGTGATGTACCAACTAGCTCAAATTACCACTTTATTACAGTAGAACAATCACGCATTCAGAAATTGTCAATTTACATGTTCCACAAAATTCAACTACACCCTGAGTTTGTGCAAGAGGATTACATCAACAGGGCATCCACATACACCTTCCGTCATACCCACTACCTACAGTCGAGAATACGCACCAATTATGGTAGTCAAAAATACTTAATAAAATCACACAATTATTAAATAACCACCCTGAAATACTGTCCATGATTAATAGCTCTAATACAAAACACACATTTAAAACCACAATAAAAAGTTTTCTTCTAGGTCCAACATAATCTGTGTTAGTATTTCTATGTGTTTCTGTTTTATTATATCACAATTTGTATATGTCACTGTGTCTTTGAGTAATAATATAATTGTTTTGATTCGTTTTTTTTTACTGTTACATTTTGCTGCTGGACTGTACAGGGGGACGGGTCCTCGTCAGGCGACCGTAGTCGCCTTTTGCCCTATCCTCCTAGACGCCTGTTTGAATAAAGTATACTTAATCCAATACTTGTTGCGGACAGCACCATATATCCGTTTTATTTTTCTTACGTCGTTCTAACATATTTGTATCCATCTAGGTAGATAAAATATATAACTCTACGTTTGTATGCCTCTATGAAAGCAGAATGCATCGCTGGTTGTGCAATTTAAGCAACTGGCCTCTTGTACGTCATTTTAAGTTTTTTTGCGCTTCAAGTTAACATCATTTTGTTGTTTCTTTCACTTAAAAGTTAAAACACCCTTTCTAGACCTCCAACGGATTAAGTTAAGACATAGAGCAGTGATAGTGGAAGCGCGGAGAGGGTGGGAAAGAGGCAGTGAGGACGGGGCTTCGCACGGGGCGAATACGGGATGGGGGAATTAAACACGGGGTTTTCGAAATGTGGGGATAATGACGCGGGACTTTTGCGGCAGGAATTCTGCACGCGGGGCAATCGTGCTAGACCTGTTTTCATCCCGTCATGCACAGTAGGACTGTTGAATGATTCGACTTCCAAGTTAGTCCGCCGTTTGCAAACCTTGTGCGTTTTCTTACCCGCAAATAGAGCCCTCGTGCTTTTGTTCTCCCCCGACCTCAACCAATCAAGGCACAAGCTTGGTTGCCTCGTCGTCGCGCGTTCGCTAATTTGCCCTTTGATTGGCGTGCTGCTTTCAGCTTGTTTATACGTGAAAGATGTCTCCTGTAAGACTTCTTTGCCGCATAAGCAGAACTGGCTGCAGCGCATCATATCTATAAATTGAACGTTGCAACTTCCAACAAAACATGAACACGTGGCTCAATATGAATGTCACTGTCTTTTATTTCGAACTACACTCGTTGTCCTCCAGCGCGTTTTTACATATAGAAAAGGGAAAAAAGTGATCTTGCTAAGGGGCATTCGATAAAGACTCCATTCTTGTTTCTCTTTCAGGAGCGAGCTTTGTATCCTTGATGGCCATAGCCGTGATGACCGTATCCTGGACGACCATACCCAGCCGTACCGTATCCAGCCGCGCCATATCCAGCCCTACCGTATCCAGCCGCGCCATATCCAGTCGTTCCGTAACCAGCCGCGCCATATCCAGCCGTGCCGTATCCAGCGGCGCCATATCCGGACGGACCGTATCCAGCCAGACCGTATCCTGCCTGACCGTAACCGGCACGAGCGTATGGATCCCTGCCATATCCGTACTTCCCGGCGTATCCGTATGCGGGTCCAGCGGCCGTGCCGTACGCCGATGCCCCGAAGGCGCCAGGGGCCCTCGCGCCTGGCCCGCTGACCACAGGGTTGGCGTTGAAGACTGCGTCGGCACTCTGCCCTGGAGCCGTGCCGGGCTCGTTAGTTTCTATAGTGGCCCTAAATCCCCCGGCGTCGGCCACGTAGTTGACGCGGCGGAAGAGGCCGTTGGGGTCCGTGTAGCCGTACGAGCCGGTTCTGGAGTTGCTGGAGTCGGCGTCCTCCTTGTGGAACAGCTTGGTGCCGAACTCGTCCACCGTGTCATAGCCGAAGCTGAACGGCACCGACGGCTGCAAAGAAGGTTTTGGGAAGTCACACGAGGTTGACGGAGGTTGTCGTCGTAGAAGTAAGACTCAAACTGCCTATTTAATGAAGTGGTTTCAAATGCCCCGGGATGTGCTGGTGACATGGTAACTGTTGTGGTAACGAGAAGAGCTGGAAAGACTTCTGCTGAGTTTATCTATCTTATCTCCATTTCGGTGATAGCGAGGGCAGCGACATCTGCTTCCTTTCTCAAGCTTCGGCTGTTATCTTGTTCAGTCAACGTTTTACGTGCATTTGAAGACGAACATGCACAGAAGAATTTGTTAGGGCTTTTACTCCCTCTTAGGACACGACAATAAACGATAACATAAAATTAAAAAAAAACTGCGACAGTTTTATTTGTAATTTGAATGTTGTTCTCATTGCTAAATAGCCTAATCTTCGCTTTTTGATAAGAGCATCCTCACCATGCTTTGAATAACTCGCTTCAAGTTTTTATTTCCATTAGTGTCTATGATTGTAGACGACCTGTATAATCTGGCAGTATCCCTGACAGAGAGCCAAGTACCAAACGTCACTTACGTAAACGGAGTCGGCATATCCGGCCCCACGATATGCTCCGGGGCTAAGGCCTGACCCGAACAACGCGTCTTCAGCATGAATGCTGGCAGCCATGCACACGAAGATCAGCTAAAAAACAAAAAGAAACGGTGGTTTCGGGGCACAGCTTTAGTTGATAAAAGAGGGTGCTAACATGACTCAATTTCTTCACGAAGCATCAGCACTATTCAGCAGCAGTGAAGGTTTTAGTGGTGCAGTCATTAAAACACCGAATTCAAATATCTGAAGTGCAACGTTCATATGTGGTAGGAATTTACGTGTCAAACAAACGACGGACATCTGGTACGCCCCGGCGAAGGACTGAGGAATTATATGGACCATCTGGGGATCTCTTGACGTGCAACCGAAAGCTCGGTTACGCGGCGCCTTCTCCGCAAAAGTCTTCCCAGATTGCGGGCACCTCGGCCGGGATTGGAACCCGCCACCTGGTGATCCGGGCGATCATGCCTCGGAGCCACCGAGGCGGCAAAAATAACTTTGCAAAAAAAAAAAATGTTTGCTTTGTTTTTCGAAAAATAAAATTAGCACTGAGCAAAGAACCGAATATAACAAGGACCATACGTCACTTGTATTTGTTCTCTACTTATTCGATTAATTCTTCGATCTCAAGTTAGTTTATATTCCACTACGTAAACATCGACTTCCTCCAGTTTCGTCCTCAAACCTCTGTAGTAGATATTCAAAATGAAGCAGGGCTTAGTGTGAGCAAATTTTTAGAGCTTCTGGCGTTTCATTTGAATTCGGCGTTTGCGACCTGGGAAACAGCGCTGTGTCCTGTGGTTTCTTTACTTCGTCCTTGCCTTTGCGCTGTTTCGTTTTTATCAAGTAGATATTCACTCGTGTCAAAAAAATGTAAAGTCATTCCGACACATGTTGGTTCGATGTTGAATATAAAATATTAAATGTAAAATATTTATTAGTCGGATATAAAAATATATCCACTTTTCATTTGTTCTTATTTAATTTTCAAGAGCTTTCCTTTTTAAATTTGTTTAGTACACTAACGATTACATTCTTGAATTCAATACTTCTGTTTAGTTAACTAAAAAAATAGACGCACTGAGGAAAACGCGTCCAATTATATCGCAGGTGAACAGTAAACATTTTCTTTTTACTTCTTTGCTTTCACGTTTTTGCGCAAAAGAATATTTGAATCTGTGCATTACCCGCGGTCTATATCGCTCCGAGAAGCCCAAGAGCGCGCAATCTCACCTTGGCGAGCATGCTGAACAGAAAGCTGTCGTCTTGAGAGAAGCTGACCGTGGGATGTCCGAAGCTGCTCTATCCTCAAGGAGCCTGGAGTGTTCTGACTACTGCCTAGACACGGCCACCGTTTTATAGCCGACGGTTGCACGCGAGGGTCGCTCTGACACAGAGCTAGGAGAGGAGGGTTGTTTCTGCGTCTTTGTTTAAATAGGCGTTTCAGTCACTGGTTTACGGTGTGTTGCGTTAGCTGAGATCGCGCGTCTCACGACGCTTGTCTTGTTCTCGTTGCCTTTTGTCTTTCTTTGCCACCTCCTTTACCACGTCACGGGACAGCGTTTCTGACACTTATGTTCCCGCGATTACGTTGGCGACACATTAGTTAAGAAAATACTTCGGTTTCGGCTCAACGCTTTTGTTCGGTAAAGCTCGCCAAAACTCGTGAAAAAAAAACGCTTTGCTTTATTTATTACTACTTTTACTTCCATTTGCACATCACACACTAAAGGTTCCCTGGGGTTTCTGATATTGCCTAAATATGGCGATAACTCACTCTGCAGAATCTATGCATCCTGGAAATCCATAAATCATAACGATGCGCAGCCAATATTCTTATTGAAAAAAGCAATGAAATATCGAACACACCGAGGTCACCTCCGGCGATGGGAGGAGCACTGTGCCGGCAGCCAGGACAACATCTGACTTTTGAAAACGCGACAATCGTTGAGATTGCAAACGCTGTTGTTACAAAAATTTGTATGTTTTTGTAGGTAATAAAAGCAAATAAAAGTAGTCGACAGATGTTTTTTTTTCGCAAAGGGGAAATATTATACTGCAATAATCGTTTCAAAAACAGCGCACTGTGTTTTAGAGCGCAGCTTTTAGGTGCCCGTTTCCGGCAAGAGCGGCGTTGCCGTCGCCGTTGCCGCCTGCGTCGCCGTCGGCATAACCGCGCGTGGCATTATGGAACGTTTCCCACACTGACATCAAACGTGACGTCACATGTGGCGTCACGACGGCGAAATTGTCCCGATAAATATCGCGGAAACATTTTCCTTTAAATTTAACGAAAACATTTTTACCCTCGTAATGTCACGCGTGACGTCACATCTGACGTCACACGTGACCCTCCCCTCTGTATCCTCCTCTCCTCCTCCCAAGAGCTGCGCTCGAATTCGGCATTACAAAAAATTGTTAACATCCTTCATTCTTTTTTTTTTTTCGCTGGGTTGAATTGTAGTTTGTGCTGTATAGGCAAAGAGCCATGCGCATTCGAGATATCACTCCGCGGTTCCACCGCGATGAACCTTCGCTTGCAGTTGGCTGAGAGTGGTCCTGGTCAGACTTGTACGTAATCCGTTACAAGTAACGAAATTACTTGTAATCCCTTACATTTATCGGTAATTTAGTAACGGAATAATTACATATTTTCTTGAGTAATTATAAAGTAATTCCCTTACATTTTTTACGTAACGGATTCCTTGTAATCCGTTACATTTTTTTCAGGACCAGCCCCCCCCCTTTCTAAAAAAAACGCCGTTTTTATTTTTTTTTAAATTTGGTATAGTTGAGCGCAGTGACACAGTCACGCGAATTGACCAGCGCAAAGGAGGCTTGGCACTCTTCAGTTCCGCAAAGCCTTTTTTGCAACACCAAGCCCCTGAATCTAATTTTTTTTACATCCTAACAACAATGTCAAAAGATCCAAATAAACATTTCTACAAAAAAAAGGGGGGGGGCAAGTTATATCCGCTTTTTTTAGTGTCTTTGTTTTTCTTTGCGACGGAAGGCGGGGAGAGGAGGACACCAAGTCATTGTATGCCTCTTCGAGAAGCTCGAGGCGGTAAGTGCACGGAGAAGAATTAACAATGTCCTTTTCGGTTATAGTGACTACGACCATTTTCATAGTTTCACAACACGAGACAACGCTCCGTCTACCCTAATATCCACTAAAAGTGATGTGATAATACGTGAAGGTGTTATTTCCACAAGCATCCTCGTTCGTTGCTGCACACTTATTATCTTCTCTTAGAAAACAGGACGTGTTTTTTTCTGCTTCTTTCACCTTACTTGACCCTGTTTTAAAAGCTCACTTACTTCTTTGTAGTCCAACTTCTAGGGTTGGCCCACTTTATTCATGAACTCCAGCCAAGGTTATCCGCATTTCAGTCTTTGTGTTGTGTTGTCCTTTTTCCCCATGTCTCGGGCTTTGTCCAAATGTTAAACCATCACCAGCTTGTTTGCGCTAACTTTTTGTTCGTTAATACTTCAAGATGCAAGCCTCGTCCAAGACTTTGTGTTGTGTTATCCCTTTTTCTCCCCCAGTCTCAGGGTTTGTCCAAAATGTGAAACCATCGCCAGGTTGTTTGCCTAACTTTTGTCAGTCAGCCTTTTTGTGAGTCACCCTTTTCTGAGTCAGCTTTTTACGAGCGCTTCGAAACTGGTAATAGTCTTCCTTTTTCTTTTTCCTGTTTTTACCCCACCAGGACGCATTTTATCTCAAGCAGATATTTTTACAAATAAAACTTAATGGTGGCTGACGTAGACTTGATATTCTGGGCTTGAGGAGAGAGTGAAACTCGTGAGTAGGGCCATAGTGTGGCTTACTTAGTAATCTACCCTTCACTGCCCGTGGCATCAGTGGACGTCTATCTGGAGAACACCGAAGTAAATTGCAGTCGGTCCGTGCTGCGTGCGTTTTTGAACAGCACCAAGAAAGGTACCCACATCAAACGTGTGTTTACATTTCCTTGTTTTAACCAACGTTCTAATTAATATGTTGTTATGAGTGTCCTGGTGTGTTTTGTTTTCTCGATTACTTGTGTTTATATATTGGAAACTCTTATTCACCAACGTCTCAACCCAGGCTCCATCTGTTTAGAACCAAAGAAAGAGGGATATCGAGCCAAACCTTATTTATTATTTAATTATCACGTTACTGTTACCAACTCTACTAAAACTCTCGAATATCAGGCAACGGCTGCAACGATGAAGCTCTGCTCTATCTTCGAGCTAAATAGTACTTCCATTGCTGCGCTAAAAAGCTCAATGCAGAGCATTAAATATTCGTGAGGCACAATATGGCACTCCCATCCAGTGCCTCAGTTCAAAGGGTGTTCAGCGTAGCAGTCGACATCTTCAGTAAGAAATTAAGCAAAATGTCTGACGAGACTTTCGAGAGCCAGCTGTTGCTCAAAATACTCAAGGACAATAAATGTAACAGATGGCAACAATAAGAACTTTAATAACCTTCTTCCCTTTGTTTCTTAATTGAGGAAAATATTGTTGAAAGTAACGCCACGAAAGGAACGGATTACTTTTGGGTGTAACGGTCACTTACTTTTATGAGAAGGTAATTGTAATTGTAAAAAATTACAATTTAGCCTTGAGTAATTGTAAATGTAATTTCTTACTATTTTTCAGTAACGTGTACAAGTCTGGTCCTGGTTATACGCTCCTCCCATTGCCGGATATGACCTCAGTGTGCTGCAATCTTTGATCGCTGTTTTATAGGGAAATAGGTCGCGTATAGTCATGATTTATAGATTGCTAAGAGGCTTAGAGCCAGCAGAGTGAGTCATCGCCATATTTGGGCGAATCCCAGAAAGCTCCTTAGGGCACATTTAAAACAACTTCGTCTGTCCAATCCAAAACTTGTTCACACAGCATTGAGTTAAAGTGTGGTTACATAAAGAATCTAAAGTATTCCTGCCAAGTGATATCTAATCAGTAACATGTTATAATTTTCAATAACTTTGTCAACCTCTTGTTCACTTCTAATTATCACGGCAGCTTCAATATTATAAGGAACCTAAGCGGAGATAATAAGTTCTTTAACTGTGCAACCAGGAAATGGCCAAGAACTGCGTGGTCCACGCGAAGCATTTTTTAAAGCGTAAGCTTCACGCGTGTGCAGCTCAACACTAAACAGAAAACACGAACACACATTTTAACCTTCGGAGCTACCAAATTGTATTACTTCAAAAGTATGTTATTAAGACAACATAGGCTTAGTACCCCGACTTATGTGGGAACGCCTCAGCTGAGTTGAGGTGCTTGAGCTGAATTGAGATGTTCGGTTAAACTGAAAACTATATCGCATTCAAGCGTCCCGAGGAACTGTAAATTCTAGTCGAATTCAAAATGTAGCCAAAACGGAAACGTCCTCTGCCGAATGAAAAAATTCGAGTTGCACTGAGTATCAAGCCGATTTGGAACGTTCAGCCACGTTTAAACCTTCCGCCGAATGAACAAATCAACCGAAACTAAATGGCACCAGAAAACCATCAAGACCTCCTATTCATGGGTACCAGGCAGCATCAATTAAAGGTCTTCACGTCTCGAAAAGTTCGGCGACATTGTCAGCCTCTGTGCGACATGTCAAACGTTTTATTGATGTCATGATGTCAGAATGTGACATCCCATCAATGGCACGACATGACGTCGACACGACCTTGATATGATAACCTCCAGGATCATTTCAAAGAAATGGCTTTAGCATAGTGATGGAAACAATCAAATTGACTATCAAAACCATCGATAGTGTTTGCTAAATTATGAATGGTGCAAAAATATTGAATTTATTATTCACAGTAGTATTTACAGTCACCTATTGATTGTTTGGAATTGACTAACTGTCGATAGTTGGCTCTCGATTTACTATCACTACTCAACGGTAGTCAACTTTTGTAAAAGTCTGAAGTGTTGATTATAATACCCATCTAAAACGATTGTGTACACTGCGGTGTCTGCGCGAGAGCTCGAAGGTCGGTCGGATGGCTAAACTATACACTCCGGACGAAATGGCCACCGGTACACACCCACTAGTTCAGGAGCTCTGACTGGCTTCCATCAGCCCTTGCTTCAGAAGCATTCTGGTCAATTATTCCTCATTTCTAAAAAGACGTAGGCCTCAGTTTATGCTGAGCTGCTGAACATGAGCCGGTGTTGATCCTGTCCTTTATCAAGGAAGTACTCCAGGCTTTGGAGACGAAGTATGCTTGTAGCTGTCCAGCAAGCGTGTCAGGTCACATTTAGCTAGTCTTTCAGACGGGTCCATGGTGGGCATGGCACTCGTATCAGGACTGTTGCTGCTTTTCGTTGGTTTTTAGACAAGGTTTCTAATAAATAGATGGCTCCATCACCTTATGTGGTGATATAGATATAATTAGAAGAGGAAGAGGACATAAAAGAGGTGGACGGGAAAGAGCGCACTAGGCGAAGGGTCACCGTGGAACAGCCAGCGGCCGGGAGCCAGGACTGGGCGCTTAAGGATAGGTGGTTCTCATTTGAACCCGTTCGCATTTCTACCTTCTCGTTTTCACCTTCTCATTTCAACCCTGCGCAAAACAACATTCGCTTTTCTCCCTTTCTCACTTAAACCGTTCTCAAAACGAACTTTCGCGTTTTGACCATTCTCAAAATGACTTCTCTCGTTCTAACTTCCTCCTTTCAAATTTTCTCAAAACACACTTTCTGGTTTTGACCATTTTCAAGAAGACATTCCTTCTCATTTTAAGCTTTCTCATTTCAAACTTATTAAAAACATACTTTCTGTTTTTGACCATTCTCAAAACTACTTTTCTCATTTTAACCATGTACATGATCAGGCTAGGGAAAAGCAATAATTTCAGCATACACTCAAGGGAAACCGAAATAAAGTAACCAATGACATTATGAAGTCCAGGCACCTGGAGCTTTATTACGCCTTGAAATCTTACTTGTAGAATGACATCTAGAGTGCATGCCAATCCACGGCATGACGGACGACACATAGGCAAATATACAATGATCGCAGATCTGTACAATCACTCCGACTTCGGTTGTAGATAATTCAGTATCCTCACAGGGCATGCCAGATGAGCATAATTTGCATCCGATGATTCACGACTGAAACGAAGAAAAAAATCTGTGCCTGGTAGGAGAGCCCGACAGCCACGCATCATCGCACCCTCACATTTCGAACTGGCCTTTGAATGACCCGTGTTTTGTTGCTGCGGTCATCTTAGATAGTGTGGACAATTACCATCTTGTGGGAACAAAGCTCCAGACTGAAGCTTTACCGAGCATGGGATCGCATTGAGGTGCGATGACTGATTGTGCGGCAAAAAACGTTTTGTACTATGCGTCTCGAGAAGAGCCGTTCAGTAGCCTAACGATTAGCCATACGATTTGAATAGCACGATGCTTTGCGAATCGTCTGTAACGTGACGGTATGGAAAATAGAATATTTATGTGAACATATTTCGAATGCAATGTATCCTATACAAAAGGGTTAAAATGATTCATGCGGGGGTGGGCACAGGATCGTTGGCCGCTCCCTGCTGGTGGTGCTCTTGAGTGGTGGCGGCGGCGCTTTGTGAGCGACGAGGTGCACAGTAGGGCGAGAGACCTGCCGCGGCTGTTGCTTTGTGATGCTGCCGGTACGGGCGGTAAGCGATCGCCAGTTAGCCTTGGTGTGGAACATGACATTAAGTGTTCGCATCGGTGCATACTGGCACAGGTAGTCCACGAAAATGGATCGACGAACATGTTAGAATTGTAATATTATGTACAATGTGTGCTTGTTTTGTTTTAGATCTGGTTATTTTTTATCAAATAACAATTGCAATAGAGTAGCCGGCACTGTTATTAACAGTGCCAACTTATCCACTATTTTTATTCATTTATTAACACAGAAAAAGAGAGACTGGGTGAAATTCCAAGAGCACTCTAAAAAGGTTGAAACTCCACTTACGTGTTTTGAGGCGGAGTTTAATTGAACTATAGAGATTTAAGTGAGAGCGGGCTCAACCGAGAAGGGCATAAATAAGAAAAGGTTAAAGCGCAAAGAGCGTTAGGCGATTGGTTTAAAATACGGTGTTCAAATGAGAACGTGTTTAAATGAGAAAGGGTCAAAACGCGAAAGATTACAACACGAAGGGCGTTTTGGGAATGGGTTCAAACGAGAAGGGTTCAAATGAGAACGGGTTCAAATGAGACGGGTATAAATGAGAAAGGGTTGAAACGCGAAAGGTTCAAAAGCGAAGGGCGTTTTGCGAATGGGTTCGAACGAGAAGGGTTCAAATTAGAAGGGGTTGTTTCGAGATACCCCCCTTAGGATACGCCCAAACCAGGAATGAACTGCCAGGTCACAAGCTACAGGGACTCCGCCTTTTGTATGCTACCAGAATGCTGCTGTCTGGAGTTTAACCGCCGGCGCAATACGCAACCTATGTTCGGTTCAGCACCGAGAGGAAACCACGACGTCCCACCATGGCGCACCGGATCCATTCTCATCTACCTACCATCATCATTTCGCCCGGCTACAACCTCACTGTCACCAAGATGACAACACCCCAGTGCCTTGAACCCTCGGACTGACCCGGACTGAACGTAACCCGACTACCCTTTGTAAAAACGCTTATATTTTGTAATTAGTTGTTTTAATTTAAAGTGCAAATTTCCTTAATGACTCGCCTTTTTTATTTTTTAATTTTTTACTTTTTTATTAATTCGAGCCTTTTTTTGTTACGCTTGTCTGGTTCGATTGGCTTATTCGTGGCATTTTATTACTTGAAAAACAAGTGATTGAACGCTACTTGAAAAAGCAACCATTACTTTTCCGGTTACTTCAGAAGGCCGATTTCCAAACCGGTCTAGAAATGGACCTATTGTACTGTCTGTTTGTGAATTAAAATCACCGGATTAAAAACTACTCATTACCTCAATTTGTCTGGATCACCACCCACTTATTTTACATCACAGAAAGAGCTCCCGTTTTAGAGCGCAGCTCTTAGGCGCCAGTTTCCGGCTTGAGCGGCGTCGCCGTCGCCGTCGCCGTCGGCGTAACCTCAAGGTCATTCCAAGGTCACGTGACCCTCAAGGTCATCCCATGGTCAAGTGACCCCCAAGATCACGTGATCCCCTAGGCCACGTGGCCCCCCAGGTCAAGTGACCCCCCAGCCACGTGACCCCCCGAGGTCACGTGACCCCCCTCCCCCCGAAGTCAGGTGACCCCTCCCCCAGGTCACGTGACCCCCCGGCCACGTGACTCCCTCCGAGGTCACGTGGCCCCCCAGGTCACGTGACCCCCCCGTCCGCGCCTTCCCCCCTCCTCAAGAGCTGCACTCTAATTCGGCGTTACAGGGAGTTGTAAACGGCTTTTTTCGGTCACAACTTAGTAGGGGTGTGCGAATATTCGCCAGTTTCGAATAACGAATCGAATATTACCCTATTCGGTTCGTTAATCGAATCGAATAATAATTTTCAGAAGTTTCGAATATTTTCCGAATAATTTCCGAATAGTCGTTACGGTGTCGCGGCGCGAGATTCCCTTCATAGGGGTCTCCAACGCGCCGACATTCCTGCCATACGTGCCCGCAAGGTGGCAATACGTACTCTCTTCTCCTAGACAATGATTGTCATTATCCCGGGAGCAGTAGTTGCTCTCTATACGTACGTTGCTGTTGCCTCCATTAGATACCACTGTGTTAAGTATAGCCCGCATGTAAGCGATTTGCCGAGAGACGCGACAGGCGACGTCGACCCGCTTCGCTGTCGCTCAGTCAGTTGCGCGATGAGGCAAGCCGCATGAAAGTGGCGTGAGCAAGCGACCAAGGCGATGAGGACGTTTTATAGAAATTCAAACACCGATCGACGCGACGAGCGGCACTGAGAAATCTCCGTCGCTCGCTGCTGACTCTCGTCGCTGTCGCTCGTCTCGTCACTCGCTAAATCGCTTACATGCGGTTCAACCTTTAGGTTTCCGCTTTCGCGCGCGACTGCTCGTGCACGCTTTCGGATGGCGTGTCGTGGAGACGTTTCAGAACTGGTTGCAACGGTACCGCCGCTCTGTAGAAGCGGGAAGTTGCTTGAAGAGAAAGTGCAGTACAGTGTTGAAGTTTTTCGGCCGCTCCCATGCAACCAATTGAAAAAGCCACAACAGCTGCTTGTGTCCAGTCTTTCCAAACACTTTCCATGGTTGTTCCACTTGTTGAGTGTGAGATGATGCTTTTTGAAGACGCAAATGGAACAAGACAACGCGTTTTCTCAATATTTTCTCAGATCAGTGAAAACAAGGTTCCTGGACGTAAGCACACAGGCACATCTCGCCCTTGCCACTTTCCTTGATCTTCTGTTCAAGGATATCTGCTACAACAAGGAATAAAAAGAGAATGTGGAGTTCCTAATAAGTACAAGGCTCCAGGATGTGCCAAGCTAAAGCGAACTGTGATTTTATGTTCAGCATCCGCGTGAACCGTGATATTATGTTTAGCATTCTAGTATTTTCGTAGCTTTTGTCTTTACTTAATTATATATTGTTGAACTCTAGTCATTATCGTCTAGTCAAGTTTTTACAATAATTTTAAGAAACATTTTAGAATAATAAAAATAGTTTTATAATCTCTTTCCTCTTCTTTACTAGCTGTCTACTTACTATTCGGAAACTATTCGAAAATTATTCGATTCGTATTCGTATTCGATTCGTATTCGATTCGGTTTCAGAAATCACTATTCGCACACCCCTACAATTTAGCGTTGGCATTATTTGGTGGTATTCCAATTCGTGTGAAGTTCTCATTTGGTTTATGACTGCAGTTCCGCGTTTTAAGAGTTTATCCTTAGTGAAATTTTGAGGATGTTCTTCGGGGGTACTATTTCGCCAAAAATTCGGGGTTTATGGGTGTTTATTTTTGCCATAAAAACAAAATCTTCGAACTTCGGAATTAAATTTATTGTTTCAAAATTAAAATATAAATTTACAATGTCATAACAAAACATACTCTGCATTCACTCCTATCAAGATATAATTATTTAGCTGGGTTCGGCACTTCGCCCTTGCCATTGGAAATACTAATTGTCCCACGACAAAACTTGCGAACAAATGTTGCTTGAATAATCGTCGATGTTTTGAAACCACTAAACACCTGTACGTAATCACTGGGAAGCATAGAAGCTCCAAATGTCTGCTCTCCTTCAATGAAGATTACGAGTGCATATTTTTTTCCTTTTATAAAAACACTATCCCTCCTCCACAAAGAAGCACAAATAGTATCGTCGAAACTGGAAATTAAAAATGTGACTTTTGTCGTGAACAAGGAATGCAATGAGCCGTTGTCCTGAACGAACTTTGACGGGATATACATGGGATTCCGTGTTTTCAGAGTTTATCTCCTGAAATTAAGAGGGTCCTTATCGGAGTTTATTTTTCATCAAACATTCAGGGTTGATCAGAGTTTATATTGATTAGATACTTAAACTTTTTTAAATTCTGTGTTTAATTAGATCTTTCAAAATTCAAATATAAAATTAAAAAAAAACACGTCGAAGACACATAAGACTGCTTACATGTAGGAATGTGAAAGCAATATAGTCCGTCGGTGAAACCACGTTCCTTCCCTGCGCAGGCACGTCGCCCCCGCCGGCTTCACGGCCTCTTCGACGAAGAATCTACGTTCTGTGTTTTCTTTGTGTTTATTTATGAAGCGCTTCCGCTTTGACCATGAGCGCTGCGTGCCTGATGACGTATTTTCATGGTCATCTTTCGGAGACAACGCCGACGCCTTTTCGCGTAATGGGACATGTAAGGCTTTCGCCTCAATAAATTCTGGACACAAAAGTACCCAAAATTTGTCAGAACTCACCAGTAACGAATGATATTCCTGCAGCTGTATTTGGCACTGGCAGCCTTGCCATCGCCAACACTAACTATCCCGCGACAAACATTATTAAACGTTGCCTCAATAGCATTCAATACTCCGAAAGAAGTGACCTTCTAAACATAGCCGCTGGGAAGCATGGAAGCTTTAGCTGTCCTCTCCTTCCATTGAAATCTACGGGTTCAAAGCTTTTACTGTTATAAATGTACTACCCATTCTTCCTCTAAAATGCGCAGATAGTATGATCCGAATTGGAAGCATAAACGATGGCTATTTGTCGTGACTCAGAAGTACCGTGACTCCTCGTTCCGAATGAACGTTGACAAACTAAAAGATAAACGTCATTTTATAAACAGTCCGAGATTTGAAAGGAAGCTTAAGTGGCCTCCCTCTCATCGGGACCACACACCTTGTGCGTTAACAGATCATATCGTTGTTGTTTTTTTCTTCCATTAAAATTTTAGAATTTGGAGTATTCGGACTTATCCGAACTAAAAAAAAGATGTAACCGGTAATCGTTTTTTTTTTTTTTTAATTTTATCGGATTTATCCGAAAACTCAATTTTGTAGAAAAACCAATTGGACTGGACACTCGAATTTGGCTAAATTATAATTTCGTCTAGAATCCCCACTTGGGCCAGAACGCTCTAATTTGGCTAAATGCCAAGTTTCGCTAGAATCTTCGATTCGGCCGGACGCTTCAGTTTAGCTCAAGCATCTTGACTCGGCCGGAAGGTTTGATTTATGAGTACGACTGACTGAGGTGTCCCCGGTGTACTTGGATGACTGAACTATGTCTGCATTATGATTTAGCACTTTTATTGTAATTAAAATCTGCCTGTAGCAGAAAAACCTCGTGGAACATGCTAGCAAAAATTTCCTGCTTTTGATTCCCATTTGATTTTGCATTGGACACGTTGAGCTGCTTGCACACACCACACTAAATGCTCCGAACAAAATGGTTCATAAACTTTCCCGGAGAACTAATAAAAGTTTTCCACAGATCGTCTCTTCTTTCAGTGCCAACCGCCATTCAATTAAAAAGAGGGTGAAGGAGGTCATTTGTGTTCCTCTGTCGAACAAGTGAGGTGCAGAAATCCTCAAAATTATTATTGTTTTCGAGAAAGTACGAGCAATACCGCCAAAAAATGTCACGATATTACCTGATCGTAATCAGGATACAGGTTCTTACTGAATATTCCATAATTCCCGAAAATGTTTTATTTTTATCTCATTCGTTTGTTTGTACGTGTATGGTTTCACCACTGACTCAACAGCCAAATTCGCGTCCTGTTTATGTCTGTACAGGTTTCATATTTCAGTTGGCGCAGAAGTTTCTTGTCCAATCTGATGCTGTCCATACGAATTTCCAAAAGAAGCTAGTTTTCAGTGACTAACAACTAAAAAATTGGCAGTCACGCGTTAATTCACAACTAAAGTCACAGCGATAACTGCGACAAGTGACGACGAAATCATTGGCTTAATTGAGTAGGTTCTCACCAGCATGTACCTCGCAGTTCTCATTGCGACGAACGGCGAGACGCGCGTCGCCGCCAGCACGTCTTTCAGCGACTCACAAGAAGCGCGACGCTAAGCACGTGGCGACGCCAATAAACCCGCGTCTGCCGCTTCGCGCCGTACTCTCGCCGATCTTCAGCGCGTTTGCCGCTCGGGGCTGTTCACAAAAACACTCAGGATGACGATACTCACAGGCCCTCCTTCTAGATGATATTAGATGAATGGATACGGCTGAACCCTTTGAATCGGGCGGCAGCTCGAGCCACCTAGCGGAAGCTTTTCATTTCGACGATTAACTCCGATTAAATTTGGAATTAGGAATAACGAAGATTTTTCTGTCGCGGCGTCACAGCACCCGTGGCCATCTAGCGAGCGCTACTCGAGACTCATACTCACGTTTGTTCCCTAAAAACCGTATACTAAAGTGGGCGTTAATGCTGCGGCGTAGCTCTGTGCTAACACGCCCGCTTCATACGCAACGGGCCCAGGTTCAATTCCCAAAAACGAGAGGCTATAATTTTTTGTATTCAGGCAGTTGGCAATATTGCGACGGACGCCGTACGCCCTGTTACGCCAACTACAACCACTACAACTACAACAACAGCGGACGTCATTTCCAATGGTGAGAAGAATCCATAACAGCTATCGCTGTAAAAAGCAGAGAAGATCGAACTCCCTAAATTTTCAATTCATGATTTCAGCTTGGCAGTTCCTTAGCAACATTCCTCGTAACCTCTTAAATACGTAAATGTTTTGGATGAATGTCTACAACATTGCTCAGTCATCTAACTAATGCATGTATCTTTTTTTTTTTTGCATCTTAGTTGTTGGATTGTGTAACAGCCAGGATGTCCTGCCCTTTCCAACTTCAACCGGATAGTGGTAAGCACTGAATGAAGTGCCGATCTCTGGACAGCTGTTATTCATTCTGTGGGAAAGTTAATAAACCATTTTTTTAAGCATGGAGTAGTGTGTGCACAGCGGCTTAATGTAGCAAACAACACAAAATGAATAGTAATTGGAAACTGGCAATTGTAGATATTATGTGCCACGAGGTCGTTCGGAGTGCAGGCAGTTCTCATTTTCAATGAAAGTGCTAAATCACGACGGAAACATAGTTGAGTAATCCAAGCACACTGTCGATACCTCGGTCAATTATAAGTCCAAACTTTCATCCAAATCGAGATGCTTCAGCCAAACAAAAGCATCCGGCCGAATTGGATATTCTAGCTAAACCGGGCATTTAGTCGAACTAAAGCGTTCTGCTCGAATCGATGATACTAGCCAAATTGGGCATTTAGACAAATTGGAGCTTCCAGCCGAAGTCGCTATTTCAGCCAAATTGAGCCATCGGCCCAATGGAGACCTCAGCCAGAATTATATAGTGCAACAACTACAAGAACGAGCACGGACATTATTTCCAGTGGAGAGAAGAGCCCTTAACAGCTATCGCTGCAAAAAGCAGAGGAGAGTGCCTTTGGACACCAAAATATGTGATTTAAGCCCAATTGGAATTTTTTTTTAAAGGGGACGGGTGGGCCGTTTTAACGGCTAATAAAGACGCAGATTTTACAGTAACCGTCAAGCTTCGCTCTGAAAAATGTTTGTAGAACTCGAAGTTCACAGTCCCGGTCAAGAACCCAACAAACCACTACGTAAAGTGTTTAGACAAAAAGTGTCGTTTCCCCTCGTACAACCGGGTAACAGTCGTTTTATTGTTTGTTATTAGCAAGATTTAGAACCTGATAAATTGAACACCTCGCAGTAATTTTTGCTAAAAATGGGTTGTCTGGGCTGCGGGCACTTTAGTTACTCTCTAAAAGTACTCACATTACTCATGTGAGTAATGTGATAAAATTATGTAACATGATAAAATCAATAAAAATATGGTAATTTGATTACTTGTAATTAGTCTCGCAGATACCTGCTCCGTTCCCACTATGTAGCCCCTAGTCACACCAGAACATATACTCATGTGGCTTTTAGAAAGTCCTGTTCCAGCCCGATATCTCGTCACAAACAAGCCAGGGAATCACTGCCCCCCCCCCCCTCTCTCTAAAAAAAAAAAGTTATAGAAATAGAAATGCGGGAGGAGCACATAAATCTCTTTTCTACCGCTCGAGGAAAGCTTCCTCAGGCCACAGCTTCATTTCACGATCCATCCAGTACCGTGTTAGCCAGAAGGCCTTGTAGTTTTGAGTTACTGCCCCATTCATCGTAACTTTACAGAGACTAACCATAGTAAAATTAAATTCCCAATGAATTCATGAAGCAGAAATATTTCTGTCTTAAAGTCAGTACCACGAGTTTATAAGTGTTTATGCCGTTGGGACAAAGAAAACATGTTTTTGGCTGTGCTAGGAACCGACCATCCGTAAAGCGGTTAGAGGGAATCAGCTCAACAGCCACTACGCTAACGGCAGGGCTCTATGATCTGGTGTGGGCAGTCGACTACTTAAAAGTGTGTTAGCGCACTGCAGCTTGGAGCGAGTGGAGCGAAACCTCCCATTTCAGAACCCAGGGATCCTGGGTTCAATCCGAACCCCTGCCCATTTCCGTCTGAATGAGCATCGTACCGGCGTGCAGTACGATGCTACGAGCGCGATGTACATTTACAGCGTAAACCAGTCTCTCCTCAGCTCAAAGGCAGACCGAGCGTACGCTGTATCAGGGCAAACTTTATTTTTTTTTGTTTAATAGATTTTATTGATTCTCTGAGTTTTCTAAAAGCATGTTACAAACCCGCCTGTCCTTGAAGGGTAGCACAAAAATAGTTTTATCCCAACAAACAAGATTAAAATAATTCTAGTCGTGTCATCACTTCAGGAAATGAAGCGTCCGTGTGTGTAGCAAGTTGTGCTAATGACACAGAAGTAGATATTTATAAAATAACTTGCAAAGATTACCATATCTCCTTGAAGCATTGCATTTTAGTGAAGTGCCAACTTCAGTGAAACATACGAAAGGCGCAAAAAAATTACGTCAGATTGAAATATTTCTTGGCAAAGGGGAGAGTTCCCGACGTTGAGAACGCTTCTATGAGATGGCACTCTGCTTGTTACAAATTAATGATCATACCCGTCTCACACTTCTGAACCTCTTGAGAGTGGAGGTTGCTCCAGAAAGTTGACACTGTAGCACACCTTTAGGCATTCCACGCATTATAATCGAATACACTGCGTGACCTACACGAGTATATCATTGCAAATAATTCTTAGAACTTAAGAAATGGCACATCCCACTAAACTTAATATTGTTTCTACGTGATGAACCCCTCACACCACACAATTTCTTACTGAATGTTCTCATGGTTGTCGGCCCTATGTACCAACAGTGATTTTATTTTACGCCTCTATATTGTGACCATATCATTTACTCATGCACATTGCAGTTAGTAACTTCACACATTATCAGCTACTATGCAGATTTTCTCTCTTTAAACCTTGCATTTCAATAGTTCAAGCTCTTGGCGCGTGGTTTCCTGAGATGCTTACTTCGAACAACCAACCAACCAACCAATTCAGTCCCTTTTGCAAAGAAACCACTAGAAACATAAGAAAGACAAACAGAAACAAACCACATGGCAAGATGACTTTCAACTTAACACACCAGCTTTAATTGCGGAAAACAGTGGGCTTCCGGTGCCCGAAGCATAAAAGACAAACCCCCCCCCCTCCTTTCCTCGAAAAAACAAATTGGCTCAGGCCCTGGGAAGTGACTTATTTTTATCAATTTCGTCATAAACCTGGGGTTTTCAACCTGCACCATGTAAGTCGCAATGCAGGGTGCCGGGAGGCCTGGGTCTTCTATAGTAAGAGCTTTCCGCTCCAGTGCTCCGGGAGCTGCAGAGCGCTCAGACACACCCGGCCACCGAACTCGGCGTGTGAATGATACCAATAACGCGTATATAAGTCGACTTTTCGTCATTCTTGAATTTGGAAACACTGCACAACGGCTGAAACCCGGAGGAAGGGGTAGTTCTTGTGCACGTAAACTCAACTTGAGGGCAATTTCAAGCAATTTCAGACGGTTTTGATTACCTTGCACAGAAGAATACTTTGTAGCAATAATGTTCATATAAAACACTTTTTGAACTTGAAACTTGAATTTCATGAGCTGTTGGAACATTTAATGCATAATACGTTAAAAACGGCTTGCTCTCAGCCACCTCCTGTAACGCACACTTGTGAAAGAGCATCACAGAAATTTAACGTCAGCGTTCGGCAGCAACTCGTCTCCTCATTGATTGAAAACAAGAACCAGCAGAACGCTGGCGCAGCCCTCGCGTTCAATATGTGCCCAGCGCTAGCCTCCTTAGCTAAGACGGAAGCGAAATAAGTAAACTCAAAAATCGCGAGTGCACATCTGAATCACCGGCCCTGCTTTAGAGCCAAGCTGCTTTAAGTCTGGGACGAACCAAGCAAAAGTGCAGAGGTGACATATCTGTAGATGGTTGAGCGTGTTGGTTTCTAATTTACGATAAACGAAAAAAATCATGGAAGAAAAACACAGCACACCCTGTGTTGTCTGTTTATCTTCCATGTCCTCTTTTGTTATCGTAAATAAGTCACATATCTCTTGCTCGTTTTCTAATAAAAATACGCCTGGATTTCTGCTTGTAGATAATGAACCTCGGTGTTCGTGAGAACTATCGTGTTCAAAGCGTTGGAATCTTGTTGCTTTGACGGCTTTGTTCTCTCCAGCCTTTCCCCTTTAATTTTGTTTTTCTTTTAATATGACCGTCCCTCCCCGATAGCACAAAGTAGCCAATTGGAACAATTGGCCAGGTGAACCACTACGTCCTCCTCGTCTCTCCTTTCTTCCATCATCACGGCCTCGCTGGTACATATAAGGAGAAAGTGTACAGGAGAAGAGGGGAAGAAAACATGCGCGTGCTTCGGATGAAATTGGGAGACGCGAAGTAGCAGGGACAAAGCTCAGGTGTGCGACCAAAAAAGACGCGAACGTCGCGTTCCCCTCGCGATGAAGCGCTTTGGCGGGGCATTCATTCTCTTAGAGATTACACGCGGAGATGTTCGCGTCGTCGATTCATGAAATGTGTGCCAAGTTCCTCCGTGCAACATACCCTCGGAGCAACACACAATATATTGTGTATTGCCACGCCTTTTGTCACGAGTAAACGTTTTGTTGAAAGTCGAAAGCCTGTCTTGTCTGTTTGTCTTCAATGTCCCTCTTATAGTAAAGGCGTGAAGGCTTTCATTTTTCTATTAAACCGAGCAACACAAACTATTGTGAATGAAAAATAATACACGGGGAATAATTTATATAGTTCGTACACACTAAGCCAGATGTCTAGGGTACCTACGGATAAACCCTAAATATTTCAGATGTTTGACGTTTTTCCTACGAGCCAACCTTATTGTCTTTGTGGTGTTCGGCAGTGTTCCACTGTGTCGCGAGAGGCCAGCACCTCGTCAAGCAGAATCGGTGTTGGGGCATTCTGGGATCGGAACATCAGAAGAGCGAGAGGCTCCTCTCTCAATCGCATTAAAGCACTTAACCAGTTTCCACCACTCGCATGACTGGTACTTATTATTTTTTATCACGTGATGCACAGCAGACCTGCTGAATAATGTGGCGTGCGTGTTCGTTTGCCTTTTGCAAACCTCGTGTGTTTGTTTACCCGTTTAATACAATAGTGGCTAGTGCTTGTAGATCATTGGGATATATTAAACGTAACTTATACGTCACCCCACGTTCCGTTAAACTAATTGCCTTCAAAACTTTTGTAAGATCTAATTTCGACTATGCTAACTTTATTTGGTGGCCTCATCAGTCCTATCTTATTAACAAACTAGAATCGGTCCAAAACAACGCAAGCCGTTTCGTACCATATGATTCCCACGAAAATCCAGCATGCCTGCAGTAAAATCTGCTCTCGACTTGTGCCCATTGTGTGAAAGAACTAATCTCGCCCGTCTTGTCATCTTCCACAAAAATATTCAATGTCTCCTCCTTTTTCCGTGACCTTTACTTACAACCGCCATCACACATTTAAATGCGCCTTGATCATAGCATAAAAATTAAGCCATTATACGCGAGGCCTAATAATTTTATAACTCCTCACTGGCTCTTGCCATTAATAACTGGACAGCTTGTAGACCCTTAGATGGGAAACATTAAAAAAACGGACGAAGACAACAAATTGTTGTCCTCGTCCAAATTATTGTTCCTCATCTTAGGGTCTACATGATGTCGATTCATTACCAGCTCGCCTGCACTCTATCACTGCTTACAAATAACTGGAATTATTTTCTTGCCTTAATTGTAAATGAAACTAATCACAATAAATTCGGAAATATTGGCAAGGTACACCACCAAACTCTTCATATGTTGTTACCACCACCATGTTTAGTTACCACCACCCGCTGTACCTTCTTGTTGAGTTTTCTTTTCTTTTTTTTTTGCACTTTTTGTTGTCGATATTTGCATACACCAAGTTCCAAATTAATGAGCTGTATTTGTTTTTCGGATTTACCTGTTGTTCAAATTTGTCTTGTTTTCCCCCCTCTCATGTAATGTACTTTTCATGTACCTTTGAAGGATAATGAAATTAAATGAATGAAATGAAATATAGTCCTCGCGCTTTTGTTTCCCCCCCCCTACCCAATCACGGCACACGCTTGGTTATCTCGTCATCGCGCGTTCCCTGCGCCCTTGCTAAAGGAAACGGTCAGCTAGAACGATAGGGACCCGATCATTCTAGCGGACTGTTTCCTTTTGCATTATGTACCAACTAGCTCGACTTCAGCCTCTTCATTCAGCTATTGCTATGTTGCCCTTTCATTCGCGTGCCCCTCCCTGCATGTCGATCTGCGAAAGACGCGCGTGTTCTCTAACTCTGCTGACAGACGGGCACGTTAAAAACCTTCAGATCGAACTCCTTTAAAGGGTCGGCGAACAGCGCACGACGATAAGCGCAAGATCGCGAGCTAATTCGTCAATTCTCAAGAGGAGTTCGTACTGAAGGCCTATAATGAGCCCGTCTGACAGCGATATACGGCGAGCAAGTGTTCAGAGATGCGTCTTCGGCGCATCGGAACGAAAAGAGCAGCATGCCAATCAATGGGCGATAGAGAGAACGCTCGATAGAGAGGCAGCTAATCGCGAGCCGTCATTGGGTGAGGTCAGGGCAAGACAAAAGCACGTGGGCGCATCTGGAGGCTAAACGAACACACGAGGAGCGCAAAAAGCTGACGAATTTGCTCGCCGTATAAGACACCCTGACGCATAACCAGCACTGGCAGCATCATCAGATCTACAAATTGAACGTTGCCACTTTCAACACAGCATGGAGACGTGGCTTGATAGAAATGTCACTTTTGTTTATTCCAAACAAGACTGGTTCTCCTATGGAGCGTTTATAAATACAGAGACGGGAAAAAAGTCATCTTGCTGAGGGCATTCGATGAACATTCAACCAAAGTCTCCCTTTCAGGAACGAGCCTTGTATCCCTGGTGGCCGTAGCCGTGATGACCGTAAGCTGGCAGACCGTATCCTGGACGGCCATATCCGGCCGCACCGTATCCAGCCGCACCATATCCAGCCGTGCCGTATCCAGCCGCGCCATATCCAGTCGCTCCGTATCCAGCCGCGCCATATCCAGGCGCACCATATCCAGGTGCACCACTATCCAGCGGGACCGTATCCAGCCGCACCGTATCTAGCCGGGCCGTATCCTGCTGAACCATATCCTGCCGGACCGTATCCAGCCGCACCGTATCCAGCCGAGCCATATCCTGCCTGACCGTAACCGGCACCAGCGTATGGACCCCTGCCATATCCGTACTTCCCGGCGTATCCGTATGCGGGACCAGCAGCCGTGCCGTACGCCGATGCCCCGAAGGCACCAGGGGCCCTCACGCCTGGCCCGCTGACCACAGGGTTGGCGTTGAAGACTGCGTCGGCACTCTGCCCTGGGGCCGTGCCAGGCTCATTAGTTTCCACGGTGGCCCTGAATCCTCCGGCGTCAGCCACGTAGTTGACGCGACGGAAGAGGCCGTTGGGGTCCGTGTAGCCGTATGAGCCGGTCCTGGAGTTGCTGGCGTCGGCGTCCTCCTTGTGGAACAGCTTAGTGCCGAACTCGTCCACCGTGTCGTAGCCGAAGCTGAACGGCACCGACGGCTGCAACAAAAATTTCGGGAAGTCACGTGGGGCTGACGGAGGTAGTCGTCATAGAAGTAAAGCTCAAACTGCTTTTAGGTGAAGTGGTTTCAAGTGCCCTGGGATGTGCTGGTGACACGGTAGCTCTAACAAGACCGGCTTGACGGACCTCCGCTGGGCCAATCCCTTTCATTTCGTTTTCGGTGCTAAGACAAGAGCACCTTCAAGTGATTCATGCACCTGACTTTGGGTGCTTGTATGTTAGTTAACATTTTTGTGTCAGCAGTTTTGTGTGTGCCTGGTGCCTAGCCTAGCCCATTCCTAGAACAAAAAATAAGCTATAAACAAATCGCCGGCAGTGTTTTTTGTTTTAAATATGTGTATTTTTATTTGCTGGCCTTTTAAAGCATATTTCTGTTTTAGGACGAGTGCATACCCACTATGCTGCGAGTGGCTCGCTTCACTTTTTCATTGAATCACCGTCCGCGACTGTGGGTGGCAATTGTAGTACGATAGAGAGCCAAATAGCGAAGCTCACTTACGTAGGCGGAATCGGCATATCCGGCCCCACGATACGCCCCAGGCCCCGACCCGAGTAGCGAGTCTTCAGCATGAATGCTGGCAGCCATGCATACGACAATCAACTGAAAAAAAGCAAAAAAACAACGTGACATTGAGTAACTTGCCCTTTGGTTACCGGTAACACTCCCAGTGGATTGTTGAAGACTGCTTAGATGGCCTACTTGTCCCCGAAGCGCTAGAACGTGGGCAGCCTTCAACAAACCGGATTCACTAAAGAGTGTGGCGTTCACATGCTAAACTGTCACTTTATCGCCAAAAAATGGTTGCTTTACTTTCTAAAAAAAAACAAAAAAACTGAGTGCTGATTTAAGAATTGAATATGTCTAACAACTTATACTTACATTTCTTTTTTCTTCACTCATTTGATTTCTTTTTTATTCTCAGGTCACAATATTTTTGAGCACATTAACATCGACTCTTTGCATTTTCCCTTTCTCAACTTGTATTTGATTTTGCACGCGTGTTACAACTAATCCAAGTCATACCCAGCATTGGTTAGATAATGAACATATAATGTTTTTATCATCGTATATATAGTTCTGTTTACTCTCCCCTAAATTAAAGAGTAATAAAATCGACCACTGAGAAAATATAGTAAGGGTGCAGGCGAGCTGGTGAATATTAACCGTGTTGAATTAACCTGATATTAGGGTAAAAGAGAAACAACAAAACGTAGAAGGGACAGAAAATAGACAGGATGGTGTCTCAAGACTACTAATTTTAAATGTTTTTTCTTACTGTTCTATACCCCTTATTTAGATTACTTATCAGTATCATTCTCTCAGAAGAGCACACACAAAGCAGACGCTTCCAGATATCGTTATCATATCCAAGGAGTAGCCGGCGCAGCTATAGCAGCAGCCAATGTCTCCTTTTTATTTTTTATCAGTTATTAAAGAAGAAAGAAAAGAAAAAGAAAGTTATCATATCCGTTGACCGGTGAACGTATTTTTCCCCTGATATTACAATTCATTAACTCTGCGCAAACACTAATTGAATAGGGCGCATGATTGCCAGGCTATTTCGCTCCGAGTAAACCAGGAGAGCGCCAGCCTCACCTTGGTGAGCATGTTGGAGGGACAGCTGTCGTCTTGGGAGACCTGACCGTGGAGTGTCCGAAGTTGCTGTGTCCTCGAGGAGCCCGGAGCGCACTGACTGTTTCCTGAGACACGGCCATCGTTTTATAGCCAAGGGTTGCACGTGCCCGCCGCCGTCGCGCAAAGAGAGGAGGATCTTTCTGCATCTTTGCCCACACAGACGTTTCAGTCACGCTTTTACGGTGTCTTGCGTTTACGGCTAGATCGCACGACTTGGGAGGTTCGTTTTCGTTTCCGGTGTCGTCTTTTGTCTTTTTGTCACCTCCTCTAGCCATTTCACAGGTAAGCGCCTGACCCATATGCACCTGGTTACTGTGTCGACGAAGTAGAAAGTACCGGCCTTGAAGGTGGGCTGTGCGCGATCATGGAGTAAGGTAGTAGAAATTGAGCTTTTAGCGTTACTTTTTCTTACATTTGCCAGTCAGATATTAAAAATCCTTGGTTCATTCTATTGCGAACTCGACGACAGAGAATTTATTTCACGATGGGTGAATCGATCGAAAAAAAGGGGGGGGGGCATTTAGAATCGAAAATATTTGCGACAGGCGTTCTCAATTTCAATATCTTGATTCTACACGATAGAAAACCCGAGACTGCACGTAAGAAACGACAGGGACACTGAAAGCTGATTGTTTGTGTCTTTTTTACTTGCATCCCAGTTTTTTGTTTTTTGTCGTGTTCGATGTGCACCAGGGGCTCTAAACTCGTCAAACACAAAGTTGGGGCCAAAGTTCACGGAGCAAAACGATTGGACTACCACGACGAGAACTTTTTTTTTCTTTTTTGTCGCCAGCGTTTCATTCGGCGCGCTTCGCAAACTTTCGGCTCCAACTTTGTGTTTGACGAGTTTAGGGCCCCGCATTTGCACACTGTATTCAGTTCATTGAACTTGATTCTTGCGTTTCGTCATTCACCACCTTATTCTCACGTGAGCCTTAACAATATTCGAAAACTCTCTGACGCCGTTGCTGTATTCAGGGCCGTACAACTACGCGAATCCAAAAGGAACTCTATTGTATGCTGCAGATCAAGCGCTTTATCTTGAGGCGTAGACTTGGAGTATACGCAGCTCAACTTAAGTTTAGTTCTACAGATAAAGTCGAGAGGCAGAATGCACAGCGTGTATTAAGCTGCACCGGGTGCAGCTTTTGAAAATGGCTTTATAAGACAACGACGTGTCGATCCGATAAACGACGTCTTTCTTTCTTCGTTCTCGCGTTATCAGGGCACTTACAACCTATACAGATATCGTTTGAGTGCTCGCTATAAATTAGAAACGCAGGAAATATAAGTAATATACGCAATCTTTCCCAACTGCAAATAAAAACCTCTAGTTACTCTACAAGACACAAAGAGAGCTGGGCAGTCCCTACAGCTCGGCTAAACTCGGAAAAGAATGTCTCAGTTATCTTTACCATCCTTTTAAACAACTATCACCGCGTTCATTTTGATCTGTACACTTGCAGATATAGTGACCTTCGCGCAATGTACGAGGCATAAAAACACACACATATATATGTCTATGTGTACGTGTGTGTATGTGTGTGTGTATATGTCCGTCTATGTGTATGTATGTGTGTGTATGTATGTATGTATAATGCATATGTGTGTGCTTGCATGTATGCGTATGTATATATATATATATATATATATATATATATATATATATATATATATATATTGTGATGAAGTATCTTAAAATATTTTGAATAGTTTTCCCTTTCTTGTGTACAACTTCCCGACCTCTTTTATAGGCAAGTGTTACTCTTGTTTCATGAATTGCTGATAATTGTCTGTTGTTCATTGTTATGATGAAAGTACCTTGTATTATTATATAATTTCTTGTGTTCCTTTTAAATGTCTTTCTCGCCACTGTATGTACCTGAGGGGGGCTGAGGACCAGTCAAGCTGCTTGGACAGCTTTTTTCTCAGCCCCACTATGCTTATACATGGTAAATAAAGCTATTATTATTATTATTATTATAAGTCCTCTAGCGGGAAGATAATCGCTACAGGAAAAGATGAGAAAAAGAGTAGGTTATACCCTGTTTTGAAGATCGATGGACCGAACAAGTCGAGACGCGACAAGACCATCTTCTGGCTTAAAGTTGATTAGTGGATGTTTCTTTAAGATCTTTTTCCGAGCTGCGGAATCATGAGCCCAAATTTCGCAAAATTTAGCGGACTAACATCCTGCTAAATGTTGCCGAAAGCGTTTCCTTTTCAATATAGCGCGTTACACTTTCGCGCTTCACTTCTGCAGAGCACTTCTACGTTACAGTATTTCGGAATATATTTTTTATGAATCCCTATCTCTAAACACATTGCGCATGGAAAAGAAACGCAAGCACAAAATGGATATTGATCATGCGCATTTGTGATTTCCCTCGTACCGTTCTCAAATGTAGGAATTAACTGATTTAAACTTGTGTCGTTAATGCAAGATTCAAGTATACTTTCGTTTACGAAGTGAAGTAATGGCGCACAACACACAATTTTTTTTTTTAATGTTCGATCGAAATTTTTGGTTCGAGTAACTCAAGCCTTAAGCAGCGGTCCAACTGCTAATACTACATCATACAAAAAGGCATTCTGCAGACACTAGCGTGTCTCTTCCTCGCATGACGGCCACATTGGCCCCACAAAAACTGTCTGCAGGCATGCTCGAGCATACATTGAAGCAAATAGGTTTCAAACATGCTCGGGGCGTGTCCCGAGATATTTTTGTCATCATGTCTGCAGACCGCGGCTTTTTTGTCTGATGGACCAGTAGTGCCGACTAGAGGAAAACTCTAGTCGGTTTTTTAGCAGAATCGAGATTCTTTAGCCCAACTGAGGCGTCTAGCCAAACTAAAGACTAAGCCGTTTTGAAGAGCTCCCGGGTAACGCAGGTGGCTTTCAGGTGGCGCAGGGGCGCCAGGGAACCTAACCTTCCCCCAGGTGGCGCAGCCTGCATCGAAAGTATACGCGCTCTACCGTCCGTGTTTTGTTAGTAACGTGCCCGGTAGCACGTTTCCGAACGGAAAACTGATTCTTAAGTGGAGGTACATTTTTGGACCAACTTATACACCCTTTTAAGTGCACAAACCAGGAGGACCGCAATGGAAACAAGTTTTTATTGGACATCTTACGATTTCGCCTCGACTTTGTAGCAAGAGTGGCATATAGCGTTGGCTAAGGCTCTACCCTTTGCCTCGTTTCGTAATTGGCGACATATCATTACTAAACAAAACGTAAGTACAAATGACACAAACGATCTCGGGCGTTCCTTTTTGTTTAATTTTAAATGCCCGAAAAAGTTTTATTATTTTTTCTTGAGATATCGAGGAAATCGTCACAGAACTGTGCCACTTGAATGAGTGTCTGCAGAGATCGGCAAGGCCTTATGCTCGGCTAAGGTTTTGACGCTATAAGTAATACACAAATGATTTTAATTTGCGACATGTATTTTGTTTTCTTTCAAGACAAAACAGAGTTGGCACGGATTGTGTTTTATTAATGTTTTGCCTCCTTTGCGTTCTGAACCCTTCAAACTGATAAACCGACACGGCCTTCTATTCGTGGGTGGTAAGCTTCCACATCCCGTGCATCGAACTCTAATATTTCACCAAGACGACGGTGGGAGCGCCTCGTATTGCTGGAATCAATTATTCCAACACACTGACTTCAGCGGCTTATAATCGAGGAAAATTCACTGAATCTGAAAAATACCAGAAAACAACATTCATACTCGAAAAGAAAATTATTTTCGAATCGCTCGGTATATTTTATTTCAACATCTGAATAATATAACTGTTTCAACTGGCATCGACAGAGCCGAAATGATTAGGTCGCTTGTCCAACTAAGGGCAAAACTCTTAGCATCAACGCATTCTAACAGAAGCAAGGCTTCACCAATGTTCTTACCAAACCTGTTTGAAGGTGCGGAGTGTTTCCTCCTTACTAGTACTACTAATCCTTTCTTTTATGTAATGTGTTATACTAATGCAGCTGTTTCGGCCAGAGGGAATGGTGGACGACTGTGTTAGCGCCTCGGATCGCGGAGCACGTGTAGCGAAAGTTCGCGCTGCAGAATCCAGGGATTTTTGGCTCAGTTCCTACCCCTGCCCGTTTTGATGTGGACAAGTATTGTACCGACGTGCGGTCGCGTATCACTACTGCGCGCTACACGTAAGAGACCCTAGCCTAGCAGTCATATTGCAATGGCTAAGTTTCTCATCTTTAGCAGTGACACCAAACACTCATCGCAAATGAGTAACTTCCTGCGGCCTAAGCATAGCATACACACAATTTTACTGTCTCGACCTTGAGAGTTTCTGTCGCTTTTTGACGGCTGTGGTCTCGTCCTGACATTTACTGCGATTCAATGTCTTCCGTCGTCATCACTCTCGCTCTGACGAACCGCGCACGGGAATTAGGGGCGGTCTTTCCAACGCGCGACCTTCCGCCAGTTGGTAAAGCCCGTCCCGCTTTCGCCTCGACACAGTCGGCTCGCCGTAGACTCGAGAATGGGCCACGCACGGTGGCCGATGTAACGGTCCTTGTGTCACCGTGTTAGCTCACGCCAGTTGGCAGCGAACAAGTTGGCGCCAAGTGTTATATGTTTCTCTGTTCCGGCGGATATTTTGCAACGTTCTACCGAGAGTTTGTTCACTCGTCGTTGATTTGTTATTGTTGTTTTCTTGCATACCTTAGAAAAAAAATCGTTACTGCCTTGTGGATGGAGACCACCAAGGGTGTTGGAACAAGCGGTGAGGAGGAGGGCGGGAATCGCCCCCGCAGACATCTCGGAAAGGCACTTAGAAGGGAATGCTTATACATCTCACACCGCTAAAATGATGCCTCGACGTGGACAGGTTTTGCGTGGTTTAAACGGCTGGATACGACGCGGACTCTGGGTCTTGCCCTTTGAATTGAGATGTGTGGCTAGTGCCATCTATCGTCGCGAAATTCCCGGGCGCCGGTCCAAACAGCTGTCTTGACTAGGAATGCCGCGAACCTCCCGAAGTTCGAGTTCGAAAGGTCTCGAAACTTTTGAACCTCGCTAAAATTTTAGTTTGAAAAGCTCGAAAATTTAGAACCCCGCTGCGGTTAGAATTTGAAAAACTCGACAAAGTCAAGGTTTCTGAAAGTTTGAGTACGGAGATTTCAAATTTCTTGACAGATCGTGTGAAAAAATCTATAATTTCAAATTTACTTAAGATTCAAGACAGAAAATTTTGAAGATTTTGAATTTTTTCGAGGTTCAAGTTTGGAAAGTTTGAAAGTTTTGATTATAAGTTCGAAGTCTGAATTTCACGGACAAGATCAAAATTTGCAGTTTCAAACTAAGTCCTCATTAATTCACCTAAAAAAATCGCGAAATGTGCTACAAATTTTACTGAAAACGTTGCCCATTTCTCTTATGCCGTGAATATACTCCTTCCTTCTCAGGTAGAACCTGCATTTCTCGTTATTCGTTGTAACCTATGAAACAAGCGTTGAACTGGTTGAACGGTTCATCGAAAAGCCCTGAAGCGGTTGGTGAACGTAGTTCCTACTTATTTGCAAACTAGTAGCAATCCGATCAAGCGTCGCCTAAATGCAATGCTGGCATAATACAACTAAATGCGGGACAGCGCAGTCACATAAAGGCATCCAGGCTTCCCGAAAATATTTAGTTGCTCTGGGCGTTTAGTTTCGGCGGGATGACCTGTGGGATGGAGAAAACCCAGGCACAGCATCCGGCACAAGTCAAGCTTGACGAGAATGCAACCAGACTAAATTAGGGAACCACCCGGCGCCTTGTAATACAGCTGATCAGGTCACGACCGGTTAATATTGGGCTACCCATATTGCTGCCGCCTGGAACTTTTTTCTTTCATAAATGGAGACATGGGCCGCTCTAAAATGCAGCCGGTTACTAGTAATAATGAAGTAAGCACCGATTCAGCGTTCGCTGTAGCGCATCGGCGTCGCGCATCTCGCGTTCCTTTCCTCGACTCAAGGAAATCGGGGGGCATGCGTTCAGAAACAACCAATGCTATGAAGGACGCTCCCAGCGAAGCGACTTGGTTGAATTTCAATCCTCCAAATCATGGATCTGTTGGGCCACAGGTTACCCCGGGGCCACCTACGGGGTTGTGCGCGGGAGAGGCTCTGTGGGGAAGTGGGTAGAAAAAGGTATGAGGTTATGACCATGCTTTGGGAGCCGAGGGCACTCCAAAGTGGTCATCCGGCGATTTACAAGCGCGTCGTTTGTGGACGATCAGCTGAGTACGACCCTAGTGCAATTTCAACGCCACTTCACACATTGACATCTTGTGTTATTTATACTTGTTGCCGCGAACCTATAGGGGTGAACTTGGTTTGAACTTTCTCGAACTTTTGTTCAGAAGTTCCAAGTTTGTAGAACTTCTAAACTTAACAGGTTCGAAAGTTTGAAAATTGTTAAATTTTGTAGCGTGAAGAATCGGAAGTTCAAAAAGAATCGAATTTCTCAGCACCGGAAATTCAGAATTTAGAAAATCTTCAAATATTTTATGTAATAATTCGACGTTTTGAAACGTAGCGAACCTTTCGAACCCTTTAATCTTGGGCCTCGGGTTCCCAAAATGTTCGCGGCATTTCTAGTCTCGACTGTCTCGGTGTCTCGGTAAGGCTTTGGTAACCATCTCCCTCGGCGTCGCGAGACTGAGTGACAGCCTGGACCGCTCAATGCGCATGCGTTCTCGGACGCGGGGCGCCCCACCACTAGGGAAGGATTTGGCACTGTAGGTGCGTTGTCTAATGAAAACTTCCGAACGCTTCCGAAACACTTCCGACGTTACTTACTGGAGACTATTCATGTCTGCCACCGCAATTTCTTAAGAAGACACATAATGTGTCATGGTAATAAAAACCCGAGACTCAGGAACACAGAAGGGGACGAACACAACACAACGTCTCAATTGACACGAAGGTCCCCTTCTGTGTTCCTGAGTCTCGAGTTTTATTACCATAAGTCATCACCAGCTCGCTTGTTTTTTTAAGTATTATTGCAGATACGTAATGTGACTTCTCTGTATCAAACTCAGTCAGATGTTCAAAGTATCAAAACGCGGAACGCAAAGAATGAAGAGACTGGCAGTCTCAGTGACATGCCTAGAACTGATAGGTCTAGTGGGACTGAAGGGACTGTTGGCGGCGTGCTAACAGCTTTTCAATGCAGTCCTGAAAGTCCACTCGCTGCATGACGTATAAAACAAATATCTTGCCCACACTCATCCCTGAACTGTCACTGACCAGTAACCAGCCATTTACATGAACGATACCAAAAAATACACTACGCTTTCTTCCTTACTGACGTCATGTTGGCACGGGTGATCGCAGTGCCGTCTCAAATAAGCCAAAAACTCGATGAGTCGGCCTAAGTAACTCCACAACGCCCGTGGTTTTTTTCTCCCATGATTTATATACAGGGTGTTTCAGAGAACTCAGGCCAAATCGTTCCTGCGAAAACTACTCATCGCAACGAAAAAAGGCTTGTTTCGTTTTGGTCCTGGGCCAGGGGCCTATTTAGGAAAATTATTAAAGTCCGGGATAATTAAGTTGTTAATTATTTTTGCGTAATAAACTTTTTTAATATTGTGTTTAAGGGCATAGTTTCAATTAGAAAATTGCTCAGCATCGCCGAAAAACACTAAATCAACAAATCGCAGAACGATAGAAGGCACGCGAAGCATTTTACGAATTTCTGAAAAACCGCACAAATTCGACGGGTTTTTAAGTTTCGGTTTGCTATCGGCGCGCATCTGGGCCCCGGCGGCCACGCGCCTTGTGGAGAGATAGTGCAACCAGCCTCTGCTGCGTCGCGCGATGACAGCGCAGCAGAGGTTGGTTGCACTATCTCTCCACGGGGCGCGGGGCCGCCGGGGCCCAGATGCGCGCCGATAGCAAACCGAAACTTAAAACCCGTCGAATTTGTGCGGTTTTTCAGAAATTCGTAAAATGCTTCGCGTGCCTTCTATCGTTCTGCGATTTGTTGATTTAGTGTTTTTCGGCGATGCTGAGCAATTTTCTAATTGAAACTATGCCCTTAAACACAATATTAAAAAAGTTTATTACGCAAAAATAATTAACAACTTAATTATCCCGGACTTTAATAATTTTCCTAAATAGGCCCCTGGCCCAGGGCCAAAACGACACAAACCTTTTTTCGTTGCGATGAGTAGTTTTCGCAGGAGCGATTTGGCCTGTGTTCTCTGAAACACCCTGTATAAGGTGCCTTTTAATCAGAGGATGAGTTTATGCGCATCCTATTCATTTATTTATTAGATGAAAAATTGACACGTAAATTATCAACTACAAAACATGGTACCTAGCAAGATACACCAGTTTTATCATAAAATCGAATTTGTACTTATACAATTGACTATTTCGGATTTGTGATAAGCTTGTAGAGTTGTCGATCATTGTCTGGTACAGAGCGCAGCACAGTTGACGACAAGAATTAATTTTAATTTGTGTTCAGACAGAACTGAGATACTGCTGAACTACAACATCGGTAAAATGTGGTCCTCTTGGGAACCAATTTGTGTAAGAAAATTTTAAATTCGTCAAAACATTACCTGAGCGAAATACAAAAGTGCACCGATCTTGTGTTCGCACTTATTGCATCGCGCAGTATAGGGTGCATGCAATTCAGCACGAACAAGACACTGTAGCTCTTTTTTTAAATCTTACCAATACGTGTGTTTAACGAGCATAAAATATTATTGCTTAAGCTGGAGGTCTTAAAGAACACTTTTTCCCACTAAAGTAATTTTTATTATAACCTTCCCACTCCTGAAAAAAAAATGGCAATCAGCTGTTCAAAGCTAAGGAGGCGGTGTCTGTAAATGTAGTGAGAAATGGTTCCGATTTGCATTTTGCAACAACGTAATTCTTATCGCTCCAAAAAACGCGCGGGACGACGCAATTTGAAACCAAAATTATATTTGCTATCGGAAGTTAATTTACATACGAAGCGTGGACGACACAGCCAAATGATTTTGTGTTTCTTTGAAAGATTCATGCACGGCGACGTCACGATGCTTTGTTGTCGCAAGACTGGCGGGAAACCTTCTTGAGCTTGATCCAAACCCCATCGCGAGGATTGGCGAAGATGAACGAAGTCTTCAGTTTAAGTTGTTCTTCCTGTAAATCGCACACACAGACAAAATGAATTATAAGGTGAAGTTTGAGATTGCTTGAGAATATATTTCATCAAGTTGCTTGTTATCTCGGGAATATCTAACTAAGGCTTCTACGAATCATCCTAAAGTGTATCGCACTAGTCGGTTTCTCAAGATCGTGATTTGTAACTCTTTGCGTATCCCCATGTTTCCGTTTGTTTGTTTGTTTGTTTGTTGTTGTTGTTGTTGTTGTTGTTGTTTTTTTTGGGGGGGGGATTTTATATATCAGGAATAAAATATATATATATATATACTTTTGTATGACTTAGGAGCTTTCTATTTCTCGTTGAATTAGGGGAAAAGTATGCGTAGCATTTTGAATTTGTAAGGCGTTTATTTTGACGGAAACACAAGGTTAAACAAACTCACTAGTCTGTGCATCAGATCCAATCACGAAATAAACCAGTATTTCACTTACCCCAATGTGCCTCTCGTCGAGCAACAAGCTATAGTTTGTCAAGATCTTCGCAAATGCGATCTTCAATTCCAGCTGAGCAAAACGCATGCCCATGCAGCGCCGTGGTCCATTTCCGAATGCTTGGTACTGCACGGAGTTCAAGATGCTCTTGTTACAAGCGCTGAATCTGCGAAATTTCAAGCGAAATTACAGTGATTTTACGGTGACAGCCAAGAAAGCATATGTACCTTCACAGGCCGGAAGTTTACCGTATACCAGTTATCTAAACACCACATGGTAAAACAATTGGTTTTGACTACTTCTGTTGAAGTAAGAAGAAATCAACTGAAAGAAGAGAACAATACAAAATATGATAATTTAAATCGCTATTTGTTTAATTTTAATACTGCCACAAAAAACGCTGTTTCAGCATGTCCGTTTTTTTAAATTATTGTATCAATATATTTAGAGTTTTGAAGTTCCCAGTGCACTGGATCACCAAAGTCAGAAAAGTAAATTTCCGCCGTCGTTGTTGTTCTTCGCTATTGTGTTAGTTCGTTGACATCGGTTCAGAGATTATTAAAGACGTTGACGCCTTTAAAGTTAATTGCTTAAAGTTACCACGAAATAGAACTTGGCGTTGGGCCGTAACATGTGTTCGCTTCATTTAACTACTCTGTTAATCCACCCTATTGCCGAAAGTGTTTGTTGATGAGGATTGAAGGGGAGGGGTGTTTTGCAAAAAGCGAAAGAATGCAGGTGAACTGGTTAGGCTGGGGAGGGGGCGGGTGGCTTCTCCGTTACTTTATTTCTACATGTTTCACTGTTTAGATTCTAGAGGAGGGGGGAGGTAGTTTTGAAGCTTAATACCACGTTCTAGCGCATTGTCTGTTTCATCATCAGTGGCGATGCAGAAGTAGAATCTGCATCGCGAACAGGTAGCTTTTGATAATTTTGGAAAAGGGGTTCTCACAATGAATTCGGCACACACTATACGAGATTAAACAAAACTGACCACCCTACACAGGTAGCACGCCGAAGAAACTCCTGCTTGGCACAAGCTTGGCAATCCTTCGGGTCTACCTTTGGCCTAATACGGTTTTGCTCCATGGTGTTAGTTAAGTGCCGGAGTCCTTCTCTTCGGCGTTTCTGTGACTTTTCTCTGACGCAATCATATAATTGTAGAAGTGCCATACTTTTTTTTTCTTTATTTGTTTTGCGGATTTCATTCATCCGCAGAGAGGGCAGAGAACAAATCATCTAAGGCATGATGCCTGACAGCGCCTCTGCCCCCTGCAGTTCATACAGCGGAAATAACATTTCAAACGAGTCACAATGAGAACAAATAACAAGACAGTCATCGTCATAAAAACAAATAGAAACAGTTATTTTAGAAATATCTGAAAACACATGAAATACACTTAGGCTAAATGAACCGAAAAACCGTCAGTGAAGACTGAAGCTGGCATTTGTTTGGCACTTTAGGTCCCAAGTTGCCACATGAAAACCGGACAGCCAGAAGTGAAGCCCAACTTTGGCACTTTTGGGGGCATTTCGGCCCAAAGATGCCAGATAGCGCCCAAACTACCATAGCAGTGAAGCCTTACCTTTGCACTTGTTGGACGAATTAGAGCCAAGATACTTGGACTCTGGCCTACTTCGGCTCTACCTGGGCTTCTTCGGGCTTTTTTAGGCCCTAAATTCCCAGACAAAACCAAATTTCGCCCGGAAAAACCGTACTGCGTAGGTATATTTATTTTCTTGCAAAAACCATCTCGTGTACGTGCACGTCTACGTGCACGTGCATGTTGGGGGGTGACAAGGGTCCACCACCGCGCCCAGGGGCCGCTACCGACCACCCGAAGTCGACAGAAAGTCCCAAGCGCGCAACAGCGCATGAAGAATAGGCGCGAAAGACTATATAAAGGGGACACGCCCACGAAACGAGCGAGATCGACCGGGAGCACGGAGACGTGTAGGTGAACGCCATGGCATCATTGTATGTACATTAATACTAACAAACCACTCCTGTTTTACTAATAAATGTAGTTTCTTGTTTTGAAAACCCCAGGTTTTGTGTTGTTCCTTCGGGATGGGCATGCAGCAAGGTAACCCTTCCACAATGTTGCATGGTAAATGAACAGGGAAAGCTATTTTAAGAGCAAGGAGGCGAAAAAAATTGTTTTAACGTTTCTTAATTTCTTATACCTTACCGAACCGCGACAAAACGAAGCGGTATGTCCCGTTTAAAATGAAAATAATACCCTTTGTTGACGGATGTTGCCTACAGGCAACAAACCAGATAATAATTGTGTTTCTTTAATGGTTTCAGTTTTGTCATCTTTTTTTAATCTAGTAGTCTTATAACAGTCTTGAAGATCGAAACTACAGCGCCATTTAGTGAAAAGGTACGCAAATAGTTAACGAGAAAAAAGAAGTTTGGCTCGCAAATATGCGGCGACTGAGTACGGCCGAACGGCGAGAAATATGAATGTGTTTGTTTCTCGCTATTAATATTCTACGATAGATGACCGTTTTACTTGAGGCTATCGTATCCGCAGATATTATTCACATTTCATAGTGATCCATAGAGGTTACGCAAGGGAGCCACCTTCGGATTTTTGCCTCGTGTTGCCGACAGGCAACAGAGTCATTACTTGCAAGTTTACCTGATGATTTTTTTTAATTTCATGTCTGTTTCTTATTTTCTATTTTATCTGGTTGAACATTAATATCTTAAAATATAAATGATTTAAGCAATTTTCGTATATCTCGTCAATAAAGGGTTAAAGGGCAACTCCGGTCCATACTTTCGATTTTGGGATTATGACTGTTTTTAGCGCAGTCAGCGCCCCTGAATTTCAAAGTGTAATTGTTTTCTCGTTGTTGTGCGTAGTTTTAAAGATATCGACGCCTCAAAGTTTTGTTTGGGGCGTGGCCAACAAAACCGAAACTAGCCACTCGAGGCCCCGGCAACACTGGAAATCAGCCGCTATGTGAACGTGACGTCAGGATCGTTCTCGTTCAACGAGTACGCAGGCCGAGCGGCACCTACCTCTGTTGCGCTAGCCGTCTAAGGATAGGTGGTAAGCTGATTTTGTTTTAATTCTGCATACGTGGTAGTTATCCAGCATATGTAGCAAGCAGCGGCGTAGACTTTCTATTTTCCCGGAGGGGGCAGACTGAGAAGTTCCCCGGGGGGGGGGGGGGGGGGGTGCTACGCGTTATTTTTTTGCCAGAACTGGAGATTGAAGCTAACGAAAGCACACTGGGATTCCATTTCCCATGTATTTTGTCAATAAAGGCAACGTCGGCGTTATTTGGTTTACATGCCACTACTAGAAGCTCGTTACATAGCACGTAAACAGTGTCTCGGTAAGGATCATAGCCCGGGCCGGGGTGGGGCTCCGCCCCCCCCCCCGGATCTCACCAGTGGGGGCACGAGCCCCGACGCCCGCCCGTAGTCTACGCCTATGGTAGCAAGAGTTAGTGCGTATACCCAAAAGCTAGCGACTGGAAATCCCCGTGAACTCGTTCGGTGCCGTACTCGGCGGCCGTCGCCGTGCGTGCGCTATGCCGTACTCGTCGCTTGTATACACAAAAGCTAGCGACTGGAAGACAAGTGAACTCGTTCGGTGTCGTACTCGGCGGCTGTCGCCATGCGTGTGGTCTTCCGTACTCGTCGCTAGGCCTAAATAGTCATCGGGGCTCCGTGGATGGAGCGGCGTTGCTCTACGCCGCGCTGCCAGTGACGTACAGTACTGGGGGCCCTCTCGCTTTCGCGCTGCGGGTCAGTCCCAGACACGAAGCTTTGAGTTTCCGGCGTGAGCCGCGGCGCCCGAACACACGAGTGATGGGCTGTACACGTCTGTTTTTTCGTTCTTTTTCCTCGGGCGCGTAAAAGCCGAAGTCCAAAGTCCACTCGTCGAACAGCGTTCACCCGCACCTTCTCGAATTTCCGGTCCGTTGGAAACTTGTGAAAAAGCAACTCCGGGTTGCGCAGCGTGTTTGAGCAGCCCACAGCGCGACAAGTTGTACTCGGCATCTTTCGAGGAACAACTGGGCAGTCTTGGGTGCACCGAGTTGCTCGCTAAAACGAGTCTTGGAGTCCTCACAAGCAAATTAACAAAAGACTATACCGAAGCTACACGGGCTACAGATAAAAGCAACGGCGAAACACGCCAATCACAAGCCGAAGTAGCGGTGGTAGCGGCTCAAAGAAGCGCGCAACGCCCGGACCGGAGGAAAAAAGAGAACGATACTATGGTGCCTGGATCGCGTCTCCGACTGGTGTGTTTAGCGTCCTATCCTGCCCATACATCAAAAGTGGTCCCGAAGTGGCAACAAATGACGTCACAGAAGCCGGAGTGTCATGCTGTTGCCTGTCGCGATCCTGGCGGTTGGCCATAAAAATGCTGGCGAAAAGTACGAGCGAACGCGAGTGTCGCTGTCGTCACGGCGTCCCAGGCGTCCCAACTTATGGCTGCTGTATCTTCCGTGGACTGTCACAGTGGAGAGCGACCTACAGCAGAACAGGCGCCTGCTACATACACCACAACTGTTGGGACGCAGCCAGGATCGCGGCCGGCGACAGCATGACACATTTATGACGTCATCAGGCGGAAATCGAGGGACCACTTTTTGGACTCCGTAAACACACCAGTCGGAGACGCGTTCCAGGCACCATAACGATACTGACGTCACGGCCCAATGTTGCTTTAGCGATCGGCAACCCGCTGGCCGCCCGCTAAGGAGCAGCGGCTCGCGGCGGGTCACATTTTTATTATCGGCATTAGTTGAGAATGCGGCGTCCCCCCGACGTAATATTTTGACTGGGGTCGTATTTGGTGTCACTACAACGATACCAGTAATTTATTTCATTTTTAGTTTTGGCCGGAGTTGCCCTTCAAGCAATAACGCACTTGCATACCATACCAATGCAACATTCCACGCGAGGTCACAAACGTATAAGCGTTTACTTCCGCTCTGAACTTGAAGAGGACACATACGTATAGTCCTGAAAGCAACTTTGTCTCAAAATGTCAACGACATGGCGTGCCTAGCATCACGAAAATAGCTACTTAGCGGCCATTAACCGATACCTGGAAAGGAAATGTTATTATGCTTACATGTGGCTGCTATGTAAATTAGGTATACTATAGGCACACTTTCGGAAAAAAAGACCTTTCTTTTTCCTTTTCGAACAAAATTTTGAAGACCTTTGTGTGCATGCGTTAATGGGACTGTTCTGTCTTAATAAACGTTCTAAGTTCTGGCCTCGCACCCGAATCGAAGGCTTATTTAATAGTTCTCCGTCCTCTGCAATTGACATGTTTATGCCTCTTAACAATTTGAAAAACTTAATGATGTCGGAACTGTCATAGGGCATGTTTTACTTTGTTCAGTATTTTTCTGTGCATTAGAAAGCCCCATGCGTGTTTTGTTCTCGGTGTTGCAATGCACCACCGGAAAGACTCTTTGCAGTTGGTGGGTATCATCGATAAATAAACAAACAAACACACAAACCTCTCCAGTATGTTACATAAACGTTCCAAGCTCTGTTAAAAAAAAAAATCTCCAATCGTGACACTCTAAAGAAGCCCGTGCGTCTACTTTCCCGCACAACACTCGGAGAGCCAATCACCGCAACTTACAGACTCAGCTCAGCGAATGACGATGCCGAAACATATGTTTAGACCAAAAAACGCAGTCTGAGTTGTGACATTAAGCAATGCAAGCGTGACGTTTTGCATTACTTAATGTCACAACTCAGACTGCGTTTTTTTTGGTCTATACACATGTTTTGGCATCGTCATTCGCCGAGCTATCTCCGTAAGTTGCGGAGATTGGCTCTCCGAGTATTGTGCGTGAAAATAGACGCACGGGCTTTCTTTAGAGTGTGACGCGTAAAAAATCCGCGAAACGATTGAGACTTTCGTGTGTGTGTGTATGTGCTGGTCGCGTTTAAGATACTTGGTCAGCGTCTTACCTGTCCGGGTCAAAGGCTTCAGGTTGATTCCAGAGGTTGACGTCGTGGTGCAATTGGTGCACCGGAATCAATATAGTCATCCCACTAGGAATCTTCAGACCCTTATAGTGATAGTCTTTTTCGCAGGTTCTCGTGATAAAGCTGTCACGTGACATAAAAAAGAAGATTGCTGACATTTTAAGCATTATACAAGACCCAACCAACTTCCAGTCTAGTTTTCTGTTTTATGCAAAGAATTTGCCAACTATCTCCGATGACTACATTCAGATGTGGGGTGGCAGCGGGATGAAAGATTTGTGCTATACTTCGTCTCACCTTAGCATGGACTAACCGCGACGGCTGCGCTAGCGCGAGCGGCCAGCCTTGACTGCCTTGACTAGACCACTTGCTGCACGAGCGCTCGTGCAGCCGCCGCGGCTCCACTCAAAGCGACTAGCTCGCGCTTTTAGCACGCGCGGCTAACAATAGTCCATACTAAGGTGAGACGAAGTATTGGGGAGGAGATCGAACAGCCACGCATCTAACGGTACACTTCAGCAGTGGGAACAACAAACCGCATTTTCTTGTTTGTTTTTGATGCGAGAAATCGAAGATGGCGACTCCAATGCCACTCCTCGTGCGACTAAAGCACTGGTCAGAGCGAATCGCACGTGCCCAGAACGTGCTAGGCGAGGTTCAATTTCTTTGTTATGCTGTGTTAGTAAACACCGGGCTGCGGGGACAACAAGCTCGATAAACCGCCCCCTATAGTTCGATTTCCTGCCCAATAGCAATAGACCATTTGCTGTCTTACCCAAGCATCAAGGAGAATGCAGGGATTGGTGTTCCACGCGCCACACGCGCACGCCTTTCCTGTATAAAAGATTCGAAGTAAATAACCAAACGAAAGCATTGACGAACGCGCGTGCAAGATGCCATTTGTTTTAGGTATTTGCTTTAGAAAATTTACTACTGCTGAGGCCAGCACGTGCGGCGCGTGGAACACCAATCCCTGCATTCTCCTTGATGCTTGGGTAAGACAGCAAATGGTCTATTGTGTGCTCACAGTGGAGCGCATACTTACGGCGAATCCAGGTGGTCAATCGCCGGCGAGAACGAGCCGGCGGAACCGGAAACCAGAAACGCGCCGGCGGCACACCACGTGACCCTCACCACCCGAACACGAAACGCCAGACGGTGGCATCTTACTTCGCCTCTTGCACGCGCGGCACCGCAAGCGAGAGGCTGTCGCCGCCGTCACCCATGTCCCAACGACTTGGATTGACTCGAGTAGCGGCTGCTAAAGTGACTTCCGATCAGTTTCGTTCTTTCGTTCATTTTTTCTCATAGACCTTCTATCCCATTTCGGAAGTGACGACACCGGATACAGTCTGGCGCCTACTCGCCCGGCCGTTCGGAGCTCGGGCGGAAAAAGCGCCGGAGAGTTGCCGGTGCTTGCCGGAGAACCACCACCCCGAACGATGCGCGCCGGCCGGAAACTGACCACGCGAACACTATTGCCGGTTTTCCGGCAAAAGAGGTTGCCGACGATTGATCACCCGAAATTCGCCGTAACATATGACAAGCACTACAAGCACAGGCAGTTCGCTGAGACGCTTGGTGTGGAATTGCAGCGTACCCAGTGTGCCTATATTTGAGAGTGCCTTCGACTGCTCGATCGAGGTCACGTGGGTTATGGACCGCGTTTACGATACAAGCTGCATGGAGGAAGCAAAAGCGTCGATCGTCTGCAAGCTTCCCGCATTGCTCTGCATCAAATACTCTACCAGGGAATACATCGTACTCCGCAAAAATCAAAACAAATGGCCTTGGCGCCGACAGCTTTTGCGTAGTTGGAACGGCTGGACGCGCACAACCTCGGGGTTTTCTCCTTTGAATTGGGAGGGGTGGATGCCGCCGTTATTGTTGGAAGTGACACGTTACAAGTAACGACGTTATTGGTAAGCGTTAGAAATTTCAGTAACGGACTAACGTACTTGCTCTATTTCTAATACCTCTGTCAGACGGGCAGCTAAAATTACCTTTACGCCTAAGGCCCTTACGATTTTCAAATGACCTTTAAGTTCTGCCGTGCCGGACAGCGCAAGTAAATGTCATTTAGACGACATTTACAGCGATTGTAGTCTCGTAGCTCGTCCAAACGCATAAAGCACGTTCACGCTAAATTAATATTATTTTGGCGATATAAATAATTTTGAAGTTTTTCTTAAGCAAACGAAATATTAAAAAGACAATATGACGATTTCAGTGGGAAATCGAGTCAGCTGAACACGAAAAGCGAGGACTCGAAGGAAAGGACTGGACAAACACAGCGGTGTGTTTGTCCAGTCCTTTCCTTCGAGTCCTCGTTTTTCCGTGTTCAGTTGACCCGATTGCCAACAGTTTGGAACCAGCTCAACTAAAACCCGTGACGAGGTCAGTCGAGTTATTACAACAAAGTCCACTTTAAACGCAAACGTAGTGGGTTTCTTTTTGTTTTTCAATTAGCGGCAACCCTGATCGTCTACCGCTCCAGCTTCTTTCCGTGCTTCTGCTACGCAGCTACGCTTTCGCCCTACTCGGTTCGGCGTCGTGCTCACGCTTGAGTTCCATCGCACGCGTCCACGTTTGTTCCCTCGATGGATCTTCCTCCCAATACTGATCCGGATACGATAGACCCCGCGTCTCGCATCGCGTTCCTGATGTCCCTGCGCGCCGTATACCATGAAGGTGCTTTGTCCTCGATGAATGGTTCTTTAGTGTCGATCACGGATGCTTTGACGACGATCAGTTCTGACACTCAATCTGCCCGACGAGACACTGATTGCCTCAAGGAAAGGCTCCTCGCAAAGTCGTATCAGCGCCCAGGTCGCCTCAACGCTCCAATGCAAGCGCGGCGACTCCTTCTTACTCGTGGACGCTCCTCCGTCGTTCGACATATCGCACGACGTGAGAGCGATATAAAGATGTATATATGTACAAAAATATAATGATCATATACGGTACAGTTAGTAATACACTGTTAAAGGAATATAAAATATAAAGTAGAGAAATAAAAGCTAGACAACTATAGTTATAAGGAAAATCAAGAGGAGGAAAACCAAAGTGCCGGAGCGGACGTTACGAGCAGTGGGACAAGGACAACGAGGCTTACTAGATAGCTGGGGCCGAGAATACAGAAAACTATCAGTAGAGCGAGGTCTGCACAAAATATACGTAAAACACCCTCTTTTCTAATCATAAAAATTAAAACAAAATCGATTTTAGGTATCAGTACGATCTTTTATATCAATTCGTGTCTCTAGAGTAGACCACTGCTGATGAGAGTACGCCTATAGTAGCCGCAAAGGAGTTGCGAGAACTCAGGTTCATGAAAAGGACCTTTACGCTAAATGCCATTTGAGTTGCCGTGTGGCACTGCTTAAGTGACATTTACACTAAAGGCCCATTGGCGTAAAGGTACTTTTAGGTGCCCGTCTGGCAAAGGTATAAATGACGAACAAGTAAAATTGTGTCGTTACTATTTTACGGTATCGTCTATCAAGTTACGTTACTCGTTGCTCGGTACTTTGATTAATATTTCTCTCGCTTTCAGTTGAAGCATTATTCACATTATGTGAACTATGCAGAAAATGGCGGAAACTTTACGTGAGGTAAATGCAGCCGGTCCTGGTGCATATTTTGGAGATACATTTTTCTAGCAAGAGAGACCTCATCCTTTTCGAGGGTCACTGTCGCCGCACCATAAGGACGCGGCCGTTTTCTAGAACAAACATCCCTTCCGAAGGCGGCGTTCTCTCGTCGCTCGGAGATTTCGACTGCCTCAGCAAAATCCGCTGGTTACCCTTTCCCCATAAAAACAAAAGAATCCGCATTCTGTGAACTGTGAGTCCAGCGAGAAAGCTTCCATGTTCTCCCACCTGTGCTTAAACCACATCCCAAGGTTGTTCACTGCGTCGAAACCACGACCGTTCCTGGTGGATGTTTTGTTGAGAAGCCCTTTCAAAATGGGTGGCCTCACCCTCCTCGGCGTTCATTTTCGCCATACCACAAAGTCTCGATGACAGCGCGAGAGATCAGCTCGGAAGACGAGTCCTTCAGTGCGCTATCCACTTTCAGTAATCTTGCCTCCGTCTTTTGTTTTGTTTATTTAACCAGCTTGGTATTCAAATTTTAGTTGGCTAGAAAGTCACGGCGGCGCGACAAAGTTGTTGTGTTCAAGTATATTGATTATCGGCCCCAGGGATAATCTGCAAAAAGACCCCAAAACAAAACAAAACAAAAACATTCCGGTCTCTTTTTTTGTGTGTGTTTTTGTCGCACTTCTTATTTTTTGCGACTGTGTGTGACGTAACGGAATGTTCGTTTCCAACTTCGCCGCCTCTCATTTTTTTTAACAAACTGACGTATCGCTTTTTGTAAGACGTTGGAGCTTTGGGCTAAAATTCCTCGTGAAACGTGCGAATCTTTCGGTTCCGCAACCGTTGTAGCGAGGAAAGCGGTCGAACTTTCCTGGAGCTGGCCGGAACGCCGCTCGAGGCGTCCCTGCTGCTCGCGAGAACTGAGCGGTCTTACTGATTGTCAGCTGCCCGATTTTCATATGGCCTGGCTTCTTTCCTTGCGAAATCGCGTGTGTGGTGCGTCGTGCCATTCCCCCAAGCCATCGACGACAGGACGGCATCAGGACTCGGCGATGAAAAAGCTAAGGTTTTCCTTTTCCTTTAGCTGATTTGCATCGGTAAATTTTTTTCAGCCGTTGCGGTCGGACTATATTTGAGGATGAGTGTATATAGGGTTTCGCATTGTTCTCTTCTTTACTAATGGTTACCAGTGCTGCTGCCAGGCGAGACAAACAAATTTATGATTGTGTTTTCTGCGTTCGGCTAACTGTTCTACCGGCCCGGTCCGCGCGCTTAGTCATGGTCCGAACAAGCCGTTAGCCTGCTGTTTTGATTGGTTATTAGTTGTATTGTACGCTATTGATTTAGTCCATAATTAATAAAAAAAAATAGTTCATACCCCTACGAGCAGTTCATTGTATCCTACTAATTACCCTCTACTTTTCCCTTCCACCAATCTAGCCTACAGCCACTTGTTAAGATTCCTACTCAACGTTCTTCTACAAGTACCAACCATCGTCATGCGAGCACCTGGGACACGTGCCACGAATGAGTGCACCGCCGCCATTTGCCTTCAGGAGCCGCTCATTTCAGTGCCACCATAGCGGCGTGACGTAACAGAGTTGGGTTGGTGTATACATCTTCTGGTTATTGGCAACACTATTCATATCTTTGTCTATTAGAATAGTCGTGTGGTTCAGAACTCTAAAATGGAATTTATTTGCACAGTGTAAGTTCTGGTATTTCGTCTAGAGATTGCTGTTGGAATTTCCTTGTAAACGAAAACAAGAAATTATTTCTCCTAAAAGATATAAGGGTAATTTATTTTTGTTTTTAAGTTTCTATACCCCTCAGACAGTTGGAGCAGACCTGCCTCCAAAGGACACAGTGCGACTTTTCGGCATAGGTCCCTCTTCCGAAAAGTCGCACCATGTGTCTGGAGGAGGCAGGCATGCATGAGAGACTTATTACTTTTTCAGCTGGGAAGCGAAAAACAGTGACACCCCAGGCAGCACACCGTATTGGGCCAACATTGGATTTGATGTGGCAAAGAATGGCCCAACAATGGCCCAATGAGCCATATGTTTCCCAATATTGGAATCACATTGGACAATAATGGACTATCAAAGCCAATGGTTTTCCAATATTGGTAATACGTTGGCATAGGCTGGTCAACATTGGACTGTCAAAGCCAATAGCTTTCCAATATTGGAAATACGCCGGCATAAGCTGTCCAATATTGGACTGTCGGAGCCACTGGCTTTCTGATATTGGCTTTACGCCGGCATAAGCTGTCCAATATTGGACTGTCAAAGCCAATAGCTTTCCAATATTGGATATCGCCGGCATAACCTGTACAATATTGGACTGTCAGAGCCAATGGCTTTCCGATATTGTATTTACGCTGGCTTAAGCTGGTGAATATTAAACTGTCAAAGCCAAGCGTTTTCCAATATTTGTGATGTCATGGTATAGGCTGGTCAATATTGCACTGCCATAGCCAATGGCTTATCGATATTTGTGTCGCGTAAACTATAAACCCGCGACCTTTTTTTTTTTTTTTTGCATTGCAGAGGTAGGAAAGTGGAAAAGAGTCATTCACGCGCTCGCTCGGAGCGAGAATTTTATTTAGCCAACTTCATGGGGCGTACGTCGCCGGTACTTTCTAACCGCGATCACAAATACGTCCTTAGCTGCCTATAGGACTATTGCAGTTTGTTTGCCGGCTGCTCTTCTTTCGCATTGCCTTACCTCGGCGTTGAAAACTTAATTCTGTTTTTTAGATTTAATTATTTTTGTATTTTCTAGTGTATTTTGTATGTATATGCATTACCTAGCGTTAACGTCTTCTACTTTGTCCGTGCCCCTGCCATGTTTGTATTTCTTTCTGCGTGCTCTATTTTTTATATTTAATGTTTCTGTGCATATTTGTCATTGACGACGCAGGTGTCGACAAACATAAAGCCGCCGCTTACGCCGCCAACCGAAGTGACTTCTACTCTCAGTTTTACGAGAGTCTTTCGAGCTAGAAAGTCGTCTATTGGACTCGAATGAAGTCTCGAGAGGGCTGCTTCGACTGCCAGTGCACATATCATCAGTGTAGGCAGAAGAACGACGTAGCAATCGCGACGCGAGAGCATACTGCGCCTCCATCTGGCCGGCCGCGCTCGCTCTGCGGAAATGTTAGCGAGGTACTCTCGAGCCCCATTAGCTTACTGAAGTTGGAAGACGCTACTTTGTCGTCGCGAATCCTTTGCCCTTCGAACGGTTGCGAAGCCGTTGCGCCCGGCGTATCCTACGCAGCATCTTTCCGATATTGTCAGCAGCATCGCAGCTGATTCATCGCGTGTTGAAAGTCGAACGATGTCCCGGGCAGCACACCACTGTTGGACCAACATGGGCCCGCCGCTGGCAAAACTTGGCTCCAATATTGGCCTAACGTTGGTTTTTGTCGAAAGCGCTACCCGATCCAATGCTGGACCATTCACTAATGCCAATGTTGGACCAAGATTCGACCAATATTTGAACCAATATTGGACCGTCATTCATGCCATCGTAGGACCGCCTCTTAACCAACATTTAGGCCAACGTTGGGCCACAATTTTACCAACACCTAAGCCATCATTGGACCACTACTGGTTGTGGGTCTTACAACCAATATTGGCATCCAAGTTTAAGCATTGGCTTATCCAATATTTGCTCCCAACCTTATGCTCTGGGTATTTCGATTTTGGTATCCGATTTTAAGCTCGAGCTGCACTATTTTCCGCAGCCATTTTAGCGGGCACGCAGTTTTCTTTTCAGATGTATTTATAGTGTTCAGTAGAACACTATATATACATCTAAAAAGAAAGCTGCTGTAGACAAGCCACATTCACTGTGGAAAATATTAAGTCAATATTACATGCAGGTAAATATAAAAGTCTGAAATGCAAAGTGTACCGTCAATACATTTTATTAAAGTTTCGATTGAAGGAAAATTTAAACAACACTGAGTGCCAGGGCTGCAAGCTGTGAACCGGGCAGGAACTTGATGGAATTCCACGCAGGGGCCTGGCCACAGGATTCTGAAAGAGAGAGAAGCAGGGGTTTGGATTCAGGTGAAGGGTTTTCAAAGGCACTCAGTCCTGTCTTACGCGTGTCAATAATGAATATCAAAACAAAACATAGCTTCATTATTAATCGTCGCTCTTTAATTAACTATTCGATTAATCGGTTCAGTTGCTCTTCAAGTATAAAATCTCGGAAAGGCCTACCGACTTTTTTATGTTTTCTTTTCCATATAATAAACTTTCTTTTCTAGTGAATTATTTTTTGTTATTTTGTATGTAAAAAACTTAGTACTGCCTTCTAAAATAAATATGTGCGCAGGTAAGACACAGGGGCCGGCTTGCTGGAATCAGTATCTCAGCTGAGACTGGGTGAAAGGAAGCACTGTAAAAACTGGGGCGCGCGAGCGTCTTGAGTCGAGGTTTGAGTCCCGTTCAGCTCGTACGCTGGCTTTAAAAGTGCTTTCTTTGCCCCCGTCTCAGCTGAGACGCTGTTTCCAGCAAGACGGCCCAGGCGCTTACTGTTGTTTTGTTCGTCCGACTTGTCCTTACTCAGAGCACGATCGATCTAGATTAAAATATTTATAGTGATTTATAAAGTTAATCCAATAGTGCGAAGGTTATTTCATAAATTGCTTAGCTCTACTCTTGCAGCATCATAGCGTCCCTCAACCCTTCATCTTGCTTTAAGAAGTACTAAGAATTACAATCTCGCCATTTAAGTTCACACCGATATTTCAACGTTGATGTGAAAAAAAAAAAACGTTTTTAAGATTTACGGTATTTGCAGCACGGAAATATGTAGTTATAAATGTACCCATATTGCCTCCATAATATTTACAATTTATAAATCTAACCGCTGGCTTCCCTCTTCAGCTTATCACTGCCAAACGCACTACTAAATTGACAGTTCAATAAATACCCCGCTATACGTAAGAACATGACAGTGGAACAGAAATTGATGCTTCAATCAATCAAGAATTTAAAATGAATCACGCACATAAAATAGCTTGTCGTGTAAAGACAATTACTGGCAATTTCACTCGCAGAGCGCGGTAACATAACTGGCACTCCACTCGCCCAACAAGCCGAACCTTGGCAAATAAGGACTACTCAACGCTCTGTGGTATCCGGCTTTGGACGTACCGGGAAGACGTTTTACTACAGCACACATCTACCGCCAAGAAGACAGCCATATTTTAACAAGAAAAATGAAATAAAAATTAATTCGAACACAGAAATAACCAATCAAAACGTCTCTCACGGTCTATTAAAATAAAATTAAAAAAATTACAAATAGCGTTGTACAGGGCATTCCGGGCCGATCGCTGTGGATTACACGTTGAACTCGTCGGAGATTCCTGTCACAGAGTTCGATACGGTTCAAACTCATCGGATAGTGACAAAACGTACATTTCGTAGCAAGAATACCTATCCCCAATGGTCAGGAGGAACTCTCCTTGTCACTCACATGGAAGAGAAGGCGGTCCGTCGTGTCTTCGGTCCGTCGAAGCTAGTGGTCAAATGTATGCCCAAACAAAGGAAGATCACCGGTGTGTAGGCGCTGCCGACAGAATATCCATGGTCTTGGCAATCCGCATGTTGAAGATCGCATTTGGCGCTAAGACGAAAGGCGCTGCTGGTGATCGGAACTCTAGAACCACCGTTCTTGCCGGTTCCATAGGGTAACGTGGGTGGCGGAGATGCCGAGCCGCTTCGCCCGATAAAAAACAGTCTGCTAAGCAATCAAATGCACTCAGACAACTTAGAAACTGACACCACGGTATCCTGATATCCGCATGATTATCTTGCCATTCTTGTTCCTTGAAAAAAAAAAACTATTTCTGCCGAAAAAAAAATATGCATAAATTGCCAAGCGCACCTGCCCACTTCCAGTTCGCGGATGCGCGCGTTGGAAATTGAGGAGACCGTCCCTGCCGTCCCTGCCGTCCCCACCTTCTTCCAGCCACTACCTTATCGTGTGGCCTTGGTGCATGCGATCCCACTTTCTGTGTGCGTGTGTGTGCGTGTGTTTCGCGGGCTGGGCTCCACCACCCCTAAGCTGAGAGTGTAGGGGAAGCTAAGAAGCTCGGTGAACCGATCGCAGGTCTATCTTTAATCACGTGATCACACTCTCTCCCGTATCCACGCACAGAGAGTTGTGCAGGTGATGACTGGTCTGGCCGCGCGTAGCTCCCCCGCACTGTCAGCTTAGGAATGCAAAGTGTCCTCCTTCCTCAAGGACGCCGAGCCCTCCTCACAAACAAAGCAGAGATTTAGAGAGATTAGTGATGGCGTGGGGAAAAAGGGAGGGGAACTGTACTCTCAATACCCTTTCTCGCCCTTTCCGAAGCCGTTCCGAGGCCATCGGCGTGACCCTACCCCTGCACACTTTTCTCGCTCGAATTCTTTCGTCTGTCTCTAATGGTATTTGCTATCCGGGTTTCCAAAACCCAATGTAGTAAAGATTGCTTAGACATGATAACTCTACAGCAAGAGGACGAAAAGGGACTGACAGACACGAAGCTCCGAAATCAGCTTGGAGCCTAATCTAAAAATTAAAAAAGAGACAATGATAAATCAAATGCGGAAAAAAGGGGCGATATAAATTTCCAGAAAATTGTCCGCCACTTTGGCGTTCCCTCAGGGCACCATTGAAACTAACTAGCTTATGCTTCAAAATAAACAACTGGAGATCATGCGCACAAAAAACATGCGCACAAACATGTGGAATGCGCCACACCGGTAGTGTAAAATACCAACGACATGTCGGCGATCGTACGTGTGTAGCATTAAAGCCCGACGTTCAGAATTCCTTTACGCGCTTCAACCAGAATTGTTCCATGTTATCCTAATATGTTGACGGTCTAGAAATGACGACATGATTACGTTACACACGCTCGCTTGCACACTTGCTGTCTCTTAATTAAAAGTTGGATGCTCAACCGTCGCGGTGAGGACCCGGCCACCTGATCAAAAGAGTATACAGGCGGCTTTGACCTGATCTAGGGATTCGCGTCATGGGCTTCTGATAAAACTGGCCTTTGGAAGGCGTGACAACAGGGTTGGGTGTCAGTCGTGGAGCGTTTGACACGGGGCTTTTGACATCGGGTGCTTTCGTGCACGACCCGATCGTACATAGCACACCAACTTTCTGTAAAGCGGTATTCTTCGGGGAACTTGGAAGTCCACTGTGATAAATGTTCGTGTGATCCTTTGCTGTAAAAAACACAAATTCCGGGCAACTGGGAAGCGAAAACAGGGAGGAAAATTTTCTTGGCGTTCAAAATTAGTGTAAAGGAGGATGACGGTTGCATCAGTGCGTCGTCACTCGTTTCATAAAATGCGGAATTTCGATTTATTTGGCCGAGGTATAGTAACGTACATACATTATATTTGTTAATGTTTTCTAAATAAAATTCAGTTGTCAGTAGCGTGCCGAGTTTGCAATCCTACTTTTGTTCTCGTTTTTTTTTTTGCGCTTTTAAGTTCAGGTTTTTTGCGCCTGATGTCACTTCCGGCTAGAATCTAAATCAAGACCAACATTGTCGTCTGCTATCAGTGCATTGGAGCCATGTTGGAGGCATTAGGGCTCTTATTGTGGCACCAGTAGTGTCGTAAAGTCATAGAGCCGTCATTGTATAACCACATTTCAGAATAGTGTCTTGTTCGAGTCAATTGCAAAAGAAGTATCTTCACCTGATACGAAGTGCAGTCCACAAGGCCGTAGTTAGGGTACGAAGCTTTTCTGTTGAGATCATAGAGTCAACATAATAATCTATTATGTTGACTCTATAACGCGGACATCGTTTTTTTTTTTTTTTTTTACAGTTGGCGGTATTGATGAGCTTATTTCGCTGGCGACTCCTTAATGTGCGCAGTGAAGGAGCAAAATATCGCCATTAAGTTCTGTACCTTGTTATTCTTGTTCACTTTGCAGAAAAGCATATGAATCGCGCTTTGACAAAATTAAATAAAATTGAAAAGCGCTCGAGCAATTCCAACTTGTTTAGGCAAAACGAACACGTCTAAACCAGCATATTCCAACGTGCTTCCACTATTAAGCCAGTGGTATTGTCAGACTAACACACACTGACCATTATATGCCACTCTGTTCTTGAAATGACGATGAGCCAATGGTACTAACAGGACAACAGTAATGATTATAAGCTCGTGTTTATCCAACGTTGGCAAGCGAATGCTACAGTGTTCATTTCATGCCAGCCCCCATCAAACATTGGAATGCCAAGGGCACGGACAGGCCAATGTTGGCCATTTGATTTCAGTGTTCATCCAATGTTAGCAAGCCAAGGGTACTCAAAGGCCAACATTGTCCGGTTTATGCTAGTATTCATCCAATATTCGCAAGCCAATGGAACTGACAGGCCAATATTGCCCATTTTATACCAGTGTTCATCCAATATTCGCTAGCCAATGGAACTGACAGGCCAACATTGCCCATTTTATGCCAGTGTTCATCCAATATTCGCAAGCCAATGGAACTGTCAGGCCAACATTGCCCATGTTTTGCCAGTGTTCATCCAATATTCGCAAGCGAATGGAACTGACAGGCCAAGATTGACCATTTTATGCCAATGCGCTTCCAATATTGGTTGGTCATTGGAGAAGCTGGGCCAACACTGAAGATTCTATATAATGGCATAGACAATATTGGGAGATGATTGGCTAAAGTGGACCATCATTGGACCTTTTTTTGCCAATGCTCTTCCAATATTGGCCCAACCCCTTGTGCTGCCTGGGGGTGCTGTCCGTGGTGTCTTTTATGTGTAACTCTTTCGTAAAAAAAGTTTGAAGTTTAAAAACGCGAACCTAACAGTGTACAAATAATTTTAAATTTATTGATAAAAAATAATATATATATATAAATATTTAGTTATTTGTGGACATCGTGCGCAAAAAATAGTCGCGCTTAGTTCTTCATTCTAAATTTTAATGTGAGTTATACGACGTAAAACATTGTCTTCAAACTTGCCCCGTTTAGAATCACTTTTGGGCTGGACAGCTTATTTAGAAATTCAAAATCTGGCCTTCAGAGAGCTGTCCTGTTCAATCGGTATTGGCAGCAGGGTAGACGCTATGCGTGTTTTAGGCCAATTCTGTCTCCGGTTAGGGTCACGTGACTACAGTCTCGAAGCTAGTGATAAGGCAGAGCACGGAACCTGACTAAAAGCCCGAGGCCACGCATAACATCCACTGCACTATCAACCTTGGGTACAAGTGACTAATCCTCTGGTTGGGTTCATTGTTGAGATGGGCCTGAAGATTAGCCTTTGTAAGCGCACTCCCCGTTCTGGGCTGCTTTCTTTCTACTCCTTCTCTCATTTTCTCCTCTCCCTAAGCTGAAGACGTTCTAGACGGTGCGGACTCGACGGACCAATGAGGCGTATACTTTTTATCGCTTGAATCCGCTCTTTGTGCGCGGGTAACGGCAGAAGCGTGATCACGTGGTTTGACGGATGACGCATTAGCCGTTTACAAACCCGGAACCCCGAATGCCTGCGAAGACCGGACCTAGCTTCGCGGGTGATACGGCCTGCGGGCCTGCTGTGGATTTCGCTTCTGCGGTAAATGTGGTAAATCTAGTTCTAGAGTTCCGATCACCAGCAGCGCAATTCGTCTTAGTGCCAAGTGCGATCTTCAACATGCGGATTGCCAAGACCATGGATATTCTTTCGGCAGCGCCTACACACCGGTGATCTTCCTTTGTTGTGGGCATACATGTGACCACTAGCTTCGACGGACCGAAGACACAACTGACCGCCTTCTCTTCCATGTGAGTGACAAGGAGAAGTTCTCCTGACCATTGGGGATAGGTATTCTTGCTACGCAATGTACGTTTTGTCCCTATCCGATGAGTTTGAACCGTGTCGAACGCTGTGCCAGGAATCTCCGACGAGTTCAACGTGTAATCCAGAGCGATCGGCCCGAAAGGCCCTGTACAGCGCTATTTGCAAGTGCTTTTTATTCTAATAGACCGTGAGAGACGTTCTGATTGGTTATTTTTGTGTTCGACGTCATTTTTATTTATTTATTTTTTGTTAAAATATGGCTGTCTTCTTAGCGGTAGATGTGTGCTGTAGTAAAAAGTCCTCCCGGTATTTCCAAGCCGAATACCACAGCGTTGTGTAGTCCTTATTTGCCAAGGTTTGGGTTGTTGGGTGCGAGTGGAGTGTCAGTTATGTCACCGCGCTCTGCGAGTGTAATTGCCAGTAATTGTCTCTACACGACAAGCTATTTTATCTGCGCGATTTATTTTAAACTCTTGATTGATTCAAGCATCAAGCTCTGTTCAACAGTCATGTTGTTACGTGTACCGGGGTATTTATTGAATTGTTAATTTAGTAGTGCGTTTGACACTGGTGAGCTGAAGAGGGAGGCCAGCGGTTGCATTTATAAATTGTAAATATTATGGAGGCAATATGGGTACAACAATAACTACATATTTCCGTTCCGCAAATATCGTAAATCTTAAAAACGTTTTTTTTTTTCAAATTAACGTAGAAATATTGGTGTGAACTTAAATGACGAGATTATAATTCTTAAGACTTCTTAAAGCTAGATGAAAGGTTGAGGGACGCCATGATGTTGCACGAGTAGAGTTAAGCAATTTATGAAATAACCTTCGTACTATTTGATTAATTTTTTAAACCACTATCAATATTTTAATCTAGATCGATCAAGCTCTGAGTAAGGACAAGTCGGACGAACAAAACAATAGTAAACGCCTGGGCCGTCTTTCTAGAAACAGCGTCTCAGCTGAGACGGGGAAAAGAAAGCACTGTCAAAGCCAGCGTACGAGCTGAACGGGACTCAAACATCGACTCGTGACGCTCGCGCGTCCCATTCTTTACAGTGCTTTCCTTCACCCAGTCTAAGCTGAGACACTGATTCCACCAAGCCGGCCCCGGTGTATTACCTGCGCATCTATTTATTTTAGAAGGCAGTACTAAGTTTTTTACATACAAAATAACGAAAAATAATTCACTGGAAAAGAAAGTTGATAATATGGAAAAGTAAACAAAAAAAGTCGGTAGGCCTTTCCGAGATTTTATACTTGCAGAGCAACCGAGCCGATTAATCGAATGGTTAATTAAAAGGCGGCGATTAATAATGAAGCTATGTTTTATTTTGATTTTCATTATTGACAAGCGTAAGAGAGAACTGAGAGCCTCTGAAACCCTTCACCTGAATCCGAACCACCGCTTCTGTCTCTTTCAGAATCCTGTGGCCAGGCCCCTGCGTGGAACTTTGCCAGCCTTTGCCCAGCTCTTCACCCAGCCCTCTGCCCTGTCCACTACCGAGCGTGCCGCCGAGTCTGCCTAGTCTGCCCTGTCGAGTCTGCCCTGTCCACTACCGAGCGTGCCGCCGAGTGTGCACAATTTTTTTAAATCTTTTTATTCGATTTAAATAAATTATGAACTATCAAACGTTATGAACAATTCATTTGCATGCTTTATTGATTTCTAAAGTGTCCAAATGTGGTAAAATTGCTGCATTTATTAGATTTTAGTATCAGAAAGAAAACTGTGCTTGAGGAAAAAGGGCAAGGAACTTGCTTGGTTCTCTGCACTCTTTTTGTGACACTGGTTAGAACACTGACTGAAAAATGGCATCCAATAATGTCATAGACAATGGATGCAAAAAATAGCCAGTGTATTAAACTGGATGCCAATATCGGAATAGCCAATATTGGAAGAGCCAGTGTGTAAGGCGCTGGATGCCAATGTTGGTTCAGCCAACGGTGAAACCTCTATGCCAATATTGATAAAAAGCGCAAACCACGTTGGTCCAACGTGGGCTAGAACGTTGGCAAACCAGTGGTCCAACATTGGCACCAATGTTGGACCACCATTGGATCGGGTGGCGTTTTCGAAAATGCCAACGTCAGACCAATATTGGAACCATTTTTTGCCAACATTGGTCCAACGGGGGTCCAACAGTGGTGTGCTGCTCAGACACCAAAAGGACGAAAATTTTATACCAAAAGGACGAAACTTTCCCACATTTTATTTCTTTAATTCATTCTTTAAGGTGTCAAAATTGATCCCCAAATAGACGAAAGTCTTTAAATTTTTACTTTATCCTTCAAAGTGTCAAAATCGGTCCCAAGAGGGACGGAAGTTCATCGCACTCCCTTCTTTTCACTACACTCTATAGCCACCGCAAACTTAAGAAACAAGGGGCGTGGCGACTGTCGAGTATCTTATTATTGCTGAGCGGCCGAGAAAAAAGCAAATGAATCGCAAAGAATCATATAAAATATTAAGCCATTAAGCTGCATTAATGTCACGTCTCATTGGCAACCTCCTGGTTTCACAGCAAATTCATTTAGTGAGCAAAGCAAGCAGCTGTTCAATGGTCTAACGCAACTTTAATTTTTATTTTCTTATTTTGTATTTTTCTTTTAAGGGGAGAAATCAGCAGTACCAAGTTATCGTGCACGTTTAATGTTAATAAAAAGAATTAGACAAAGCGACTTGTTTGGGTTATGGGTTAAAATTACATGGAATAACTTGTTAAAAAAAACTCGTTCTGCAAAGCATTCTTAAGCTCTTCAACAAAACTGTTTTAGGGTGCCGAAAGCAATCGCGTCCAAGCAAACTTTTGATTATCAGGGAACTAATCGAAACAAGCGAGTATTTCTGGGTGAAGGCACGAGCTATATCTTTTCCTAGAATAAGGCTGCAAGTTGCCTCATTCAAGGTACCGTTCCTTACGGTGAAAAATGAAAATGAACGCGATGTCAGATGATCCGCCTTACCCGGCCACCGGAGGGTAGAGCCGAAGTGCCTCCAACGTCACTTGGTCCAAGTATTCAATCCTGAGGACAGTCTCCACGTAGGACTCCACCTGAAGGAGTAACAGTGTCGTCTGCCGATAACAGCCGCTCCCTAAATACATCTCATAATGTATATTCACTGCGTGGCTGAATTTGTTCACTCTCTTTGCATCGTGATTCTTTCTTCGGCCTTCTTATTGCCTAATGCCGCGATTTCTGTGGAGCAATAATAAGTGCCTCAGGACTCCCTACGCCGTAAGCTTCTTAAGCTGTCAGAGACCACAGCTACTCGTCACGAACGGAAGGGGGAATCGGTGCCGGAGTGTGTTACATGGGGGATGCAAAGATGGCTGCGCATGGTTCTACTTTCAATAAATACAGCTGTAAAATGACTCCTTGCCAATTATAAACTATATGAAACGCACGCTGATTGTCTGTTTATTTGTTTTCTCCACTCAATGACAGTCGTAACACCCCCCCCCCCCCCACACACACACACACCTTTTTCATATCTGGATGAGCATCGTACCGGTGTGCGGTCGTGTATCACTACTGCGTGGTACGGGTTAAAAGGACACTGACATCCTCCAAAACTTTTTTTTTTAATTTTTTTCCAGTCGGTCTATTATGGTGTTAGAAGTTTACCCAATCAATATTTTTCTACATCGTCACGTGTAGTGTTAATAAAGTAAAAAAAAACGTAACTGCTTGAAACCGAAACCAAAACTGGACTGGGGAGGGAGAAGAGATATAGAGGAGGAGAGCGTTGCCGTAGGTCACGTGGCTGTGCAACTACTGTTTTTAAATCAACGTATTTACAGTTTTTTAGAAGTCACAAATAATGGCAATCATATCTTTTGTGTATTTTTACTATTGAGTGTGTGCCTTCGATGACCCACGACTTTGATTAGCTTTGGTGGTTGAGTCTAAACCACAAAAAACGGCACGTGAGCACAGAGAAGAGAGTGAACGCGACTCCAACCAGCCAGTTCTCGATCAGCGGTTTTCGGGCGGAAAGAAAACAAATTTTGAGTCGCAAATTGGGTTCTGGTTGGTTGGGCTCTCACATTCATGTACAAATAAAAACCTTTGCGAGCATAAACACCCTGTCAGTGTCCCTTTGAAGACCCCGGGCTATAGGTTGGAATCAGTGGCGTAGCCATTACATTTTTTTCGGGAAGTATTTTTCTTCGCTCAAGCCGTTCAAAAAAACACAGAGACAGAGAGAGAGAGAGAGAGAGAGAGAAAGAAATAGCACACACAAAATTTCCGTTACTATTTTCCTGTTTCTTAGAAGACAAAACTTCAACCTTTTTTGACACATTTCGTTCCTCCAATGTTTAAAGAGGGAAAATTTAATGGTGAACAACGAAAGCACGCAATCATAAAATATAATAATGGGTTTTGAACAAAAAATTCTAAGACAGGCTCACAAAATGTTTCGGTGCGTACATTTGTCTGCGGAACACTCGGGTATCCACTGACTGAAAACTACGGAAGAGTGCCAGAGAATAGCGAAGTTTAGAATAAGATTAAACATAAAAACCGCGATGAGCACTGAAGTAATCATCAAGTGAATTCGTCACGCTCATTGTTCCTTCCCGGATCACATTTTTCAGAAATGATCGTTCTATGGTCATGTTTTGGGTTCTTCCCGTTCTTTGTTGTCGTTTTACGAGAAAGCGGCAGAGAAAAGTACCAGTTTCTATCATTTTGTGGGGTCTAAACATTTCTTGGAAGACGCCGTAGGTCGATAGAAAGAAGCAAGAGGACCTTTTCGGGGCTGACTTGAATGTTCTAGTGAATGTTCAAAAGCGCAACCACAAGCAAGCGCCCCTGGGGTGTTCCAGGTGTGACTTGAGTGTTCGGAGTGTCGAGAACGAACGTTCCGCTTCAGCGGTGCTAGTGGGCATGATGGCCGGGATTTGCAGCAGGCAGTTTACATTAGGGTACAAGGCCTCCGGGCTAAGACAAATTGCCTGTACCGCTACGCCGTGCGGTCCTTCCACACCTGTGTCCGAACCAGAACGTCCCTAGGCAGTTTATTTAACAAAACGAATGCTCCGCACAGGCTAGAGATTTGCTCGAATTCGAGGCTTGCGAGTCTCGACATAGAGACCGACGTTGTTGGTCACAAAATCGCTCTCGCCTAGGGAGGACAATGCTGCCTGACGTGAATGTGCCGACCCTATCGGAGACTTTGATGGCACGCATGAAGTTGTAGGTAAATATTCATTTCTCAAAAAGCGGCAAACGAGGAAACTTTCACGACTGACGTGCTGAACGCAAGATTATAAACATTACCCACTGCAGTGATTAAAGAAGTAGGCTAGGTACGCTTTGAAACCAAGCGACCATGAGCATTCCAATGTTGCTTTCACGGTGCATATGCTGCGGCTTTTCTCTCCCGCTTTTTTTTCATTAAAGGGAATCTTTTTTAACATTTTGGTTGGGTATTATTGAATCTAAAGAGCTTTAAGCTAGTAAACCCTAAAAGAGGGGAAGACGGGACAAAAAAAAGAAGAAAAAAGAACACTATGTTGTTTGTTCTTTCGTCAGTCCTGTTTTCATTGTTTGCTGCCCTGAAATTGTCGTCGACTCCTTGAGAATCAAAGGGTAGGGGACTTCAGTCAATCCGCCTGCATTCTCCGAGGCGAGGCCAGCGTCATTCGAGGTCATGATTTCGCGGCTTTTGTGACGTCGGATGCTGAGGCCGAAGACGGACTTGCATTTTTCACGCAGTCCACGGATAGTATCGTCATCTTCGTTGTGCTTTGGACTGCTGTGGACCCGGCCCCTCGTCGTAGTGGGTTGTCAAACAGAAATAGAAACAGGATTTTAAATGCCTTGAAAAACGTCGAAGCACAAAAAAAAAAAAATGACACCGGAGAGGAAAAAGGGGAAAGAGAAAATTATGAAATTTCGGGGGGTGTTTCGACCTTCGAATATCCCCCTGGCTACGCCACTGGTTGGAATGCACTCGCTAAATTTCTCATCTACAGTCGAGAGAAAAGTCTCCCATTGAGGCAGACTAACTTCGAGGCTGTCTAAACATATAAAAAACGCAATTAAGGGCACGAACTATACCAATATACTTACGTTTTTATCGAGGGCTTCAATGATTGTAGTTCTTAGCTTATCTTGCACATCTTGATGTTTTGCCAAGATGTAAGCCATAAAAGTCATTGCCGCGCTGATGGTCTCAAAACTACAAGTAAGAATTGTTAGGCACCTTTAAACGTACTGCTGTTTTTTTCTTCTTTAAATGAATCCTTATACTTGCCCGCTAATTCTACTCTATATTATGTTACAGGATTAATAAAGTATTCATGGAATTAAGCATAAATATTCACCCATATATGTAACCGAAGAAGTCCAGTTTAGCAGGGTGTACTTTTTCTACGACTTCTCGATAGGTCTCGATTTAGTTCGAGACCACTCGTGTTTTTGTCAAGTATTCTTGTGTAGTTTATGCACGTTACCACTACTAAACACTTTAAAAAGGCGTTAGCTAAAGCTAATATTTTTGGCATTTTTATGCACGCGATTCTGCCAAAGGTGCGTCATTTACGCTCCTGAGTCGCGACATCGATGGTGTGTACGTACTTGAATCCTATATTGTTCACCACTGCATTCTGTTTAGTCCTTCGCTGTATTTTATGTGTAACCATAAACAGTCACCTTATTATGTCAAATGCATAGTTATTTGAAAGTAGCCGAAAACCTGCAAGGCAGTGCCATTGTAATGCGCTGACTGCGCTGAAACTTTTACCTTTTTTTTGTTTAACTTTGTTTGAACCCTTCAACAACAAAGAAAGAAAAAAAAACGTGATCAGACTAATCCTATTTCGTAAGGCTTTGTTCACACATTTCCTCTCTGCTCGCTGCGCTGCCTATCGTAAGTACTTGCAAGAGGCGTAAAACAGGTTGTGTCGGAGTCCGTCCCAAGTGTGGGAATCAGCCTTCAGAGAGCTTTAACCGCTTACGGCGAGAGAACACTGGCGCCATCTACGAGGTAGCCTTGGAACTGCGTATAACTAAGACTGAATGTTTTGCAGTATTTGCGAGATCAAATCTGCGCACTATCTAACATACACAATAACCTTCCTGTATAGTAACTTCGAAAGAACGTATCTTTGACTTATTAACTTTTCCCGATCCATTGTTTTTATATTTACCTGACTTCACCTATATATATATATATATATATATATATATATATATATATATATATATATATATATATATACATTATTGAAGCCAACGGTGAAATATTTTTATATTAAAAAATATGTGCGCAGATCGAAGGTGTCCAGGGCAACCTGGACACCTTCGACAGAATCAGATCTATAAACCAGCCTTTACGAAATGCGTTATTTTATCCTACATTTTATTCACAACCCTCGCGAAAGGTAGAGGCGTTAGCACATTAAACGTTCGCGCGAATCGCGGTGAGAAATAAAAGAGGTGAAAGGACTTGCCCGTCAACTAATGTAGCGAATAGATTCGCTCGGATTTCTTTGTCACTGAAGATAGGCTGTGTCTTCGTCCTTTGAACGTTCAGATCTGGAACGAAAGCAAACGTTAAGCCGCTAATAATTGCTGAGCCTGTCAAAATAAAACTATAGTGTTAACTTCCGAACCAGCAGTAATAACTATTTCGATTTCTTGGATCTGACTAAGGTAAAAAAATTGCCCTATTTCTTATATAAAAAAGTCTAAATCAAATTTTAGTCCCTAATCCTAAATGTATGCATGTTTCTATTTTCCTTTCCTTTTAAACCCGAGTCATTACCAGTCATTTCAATGCACGCAGTCTGAAAAAGGTACATGTAGGTTCACTTTCACGCAGAACACGAAAACAGCCAATCGCGGCGAACAAGAGAAAGATCTATTGCGTGCCCTGATTGGATGTTTCCGTGTTCTGCGGGAAATGAACTCACGCACTTTTTAAAGCGCCTCTGAGCTCTGCAAAAAAAAATGCATGAAAAGTAATTACGCCTTAATCTAATTACGTCGTAAGATAATATTTGGTGGTGGATATAACCTGCCCTATACCTTCAAACTAGGGCAACCTTCCTTGTGCTTTAAAGGTTGTGAGCAGCCTATTTGCAGCATTTGGGCCAATATTTTAGCGATGTTTGGGTGTGTAGGCAAATCGGGGACTGATGATGACGATGACAAAGACGATGAAATCACAATTTAAGTCATGTTGATTTTCTTTTTTCCTCCATCGAAATTACACTTTCTTTTATATCATATTTACAACTTCAAAAGTAAATCTCACGAACGATGGGAAATATCCTCGTGGACCTCCAGCGTAGGATGGTGACAGTTATAGGACGGTTTCGCTTCTGTGTGAGCATTCAACATCAGCTGCAGCATGTCTTCATGATCCTCCTAATCAAACAAAAAAATCAAAACTAAAATATTTAAAAATATTGTCTATTTTTATTTTTTTAGCAGTATTGCAGCACAGGTCTTTTGGCGCGGAGAGCAAGTTGTCTGCGCGTTGCGCAGGAGTTGCGCTGACATCGGAACGACACCGAGCTCTGATTGGCCTTTGATTGAACGGATAGTGGATAGATCTCAGTTCTAGGTGCCTTGAAATCTACCCAATATATTTTTTTTTTGAACCAGCCAATAAGAGCTCCTGCATTCTGACATCAACGCAAGCCCTGCAAAGAAACAGACGAACGTGCGCTCCACATAAATCAGCCCGCGATTATTCTGAAAAAAAAAAAATCAATACCTATTTTCCGCGCTTATCACGCTGGCAATAAATGCCGGGTCAGTGGCTGTGAACATGCGCGCGGCGTCTGATACTCCCAAGAAGAGAGCTACTACGGATGTTCGCAACGCGTTCTGTTAGCTCTAGACGCGTCTCCCGACCGGGTGTGTTTACCGCGTTCAAAAATGTCGTCCCTCGGTTTCCGCCTGATGACGTCATAAAATGTGTCACACTGTCGTCGGTTGCGATCCTGGCGGTGTCCCAGCAACGATGGTGGATATGTGCCAGACGCCTGTTCTGCCGCAGGTCGCTCTCCATCCAGGCAGTCCACGGAAGCTTCGGCAACCAGGAATTTGGATGCCGTGACGACAGCGACGCTCGGATTTGCTCGTGCTTTTTGCCGGAGCTTCTACGATCAACCGACCAGGATGGCGACATGCGACAGCTTGACACTGCAGGCTTCTGTGACGTCATTTGTTGCCACTTCGGGACAACTTTGGATGCGATAGGGCGCTAAATACACCAGTCGGAGACGGCTTCCAGGCTCCGTAGTTGTAGACACAGATGGCAGAAGGCGAATATTGGAATGGTCTATAGTAACACCGAGGAAGTCAACGAAATAAAACGGAAGAAACATACCTACACCGAGTAACACGATTTTTGTGCTCTCGCTTCATCCTTTAATTAACGAGAGTATTTTTTAAGACGCCTCAAGAGCAGTTTGATATACTGTTATTTTTTCTTCGTCCTTCCGTATCGACCGTACCGTTGGGCTGGAGCGACGCAGACGCACCGCCGGTAGAGATTGCATCATCGACCTTGTCAGCTGGCGTCTTCATGAAATGGCTTCTCAAGACCAGAATGCATCTCCAGACGAACGAGAATTCCGGAAAGCAATCTAAACGAGTAATGCAGTTAATAGAGAGTTTTAGTAGATCGTTCGGTGACGAAAGCGGGTCCAGCGGGCGCGAGCTCCATCCACGCTTCGAAGTGATGGCACGAGCTCTCGCTATACTACTCCGTTCACCCCTAAGCCGAGACTGCGGTGGAAGGTATACGTGCTCGTTGGACCAGTCATACGCCTCTCTTTCGCCACGTCATCACGCTCCTGCCCATACCCACCATATTCACGCGCGGAGAGCCGGGTCAGGTGATAAGAGGCTGATTGGTATAGGCTCATGTAGCTCCCACCGCTGTCTCAGCTTAGGGTGAACGGAGTATACTACAGTGTATACTCTGTAGCTCTGGAATACGATAAGCCAAGACGGGATGCTAAAACTCATACACAATTTAAATGAAAACAAAGCTACCGGCCCGGACGAAATTCCAAGCCGGGTACAAAGGGAGTGTTCTGGTATTTTGTCGTTTTTCTTGTACGTATTATTCGATAGTTCTTTGTCTTCCGGTAAACTGCCCACGGAATGGGAACAAAAATACACACGTTGTACCGGCTCACAAAGGCAGGAAAAACAACAACAGAAAACTACAAACCTATTTTCCTGCTGTGTGTATACGATCAAAAATATTACAACATATAATTGTTAGCAGCCACATCTGGACATATATAATTTGTTTACTCCATGTGAGCACGGTTTCAGAAGTGTGTTTTTCGTGTGACACTCAGCTAGTTGAATTTTACCACGATATCGCTTATTCATTTGATAAAATGGTACGGGTAAACTGCGTTTTTCTAGATTTCCAAAAGGACTTTGACACGGTCCCCCACAAATTAATTCTGCAAAAAGTAAAATTTCTAAACGTCCCAGGTTGTGTTTCAGCTGGCTAACTGACTACTTAAAAAAATGGAAAACAAGCAGTTTCTATTTACGGAAAAACATCAACCTACCTAGACGTAACGTCAGGGGTCTCCAAGGAATCCGTGTTACCGCCCCTTTTGTTTCTATTTATTTAAAAATGATAGCTCAGCAGACGTTAGATCCAGCATTCGTCTATATGCGGAGGACTCTGTCTTATACAACGGCATCAGGTCGGAGGCGGACTGCTTGGTGTTACAAGAATATATTACCCGTATTTCAAAATGGTGTGCTCAACGGAGAATGAAGTTAAATATTAACAAATTTAGCCCTCTGACTTTCACTAGGAAGCGTCAACCAGTTAATTTTGTATACATGATTGATGGTGTTTCGCTACATAAGGTCGAGGCAGTGAGGTATCTTGGAGTTCACTTCACGTCCAATCTATCTTGGATCACACACATAGACTACATCATGGCTAAAGCCAACTGTATGATAATTGTTTTTAAGACGAAATTTTAGCAACTGTTTTACAAATGTAAAAACAACCTTGTTTTATTCTAGCGTAAGACCAACCTAAGAGTACGCCAGTGTTCTATGGGACCCAAACGAGCGCTATCTGATCAACAAACTAGAACAAGTGTATAGAGCAGAGCAGCCCGATTCGTTACAAGAAATTATAATTACGGAGAAATTGTTACTGCTCTTAAAATTCAATGGGACTGGGAACCCTTTTGCTGCAGAAGAAGATGTCTGCGGTTAAAATTTACCAGGCAATGATCGTACCGGGATTAGTAAACCGAATTTTATTCGACCACTTAACTTCGTCTCTCGTAGAAGGGACCACTAAAATAAAATAAAAGAATACGCATCCAAAACCCACATTTTTAAATATTATTTTTTCCTAACACCATAAAAGGATGAAACGAACTATCTGACGACACTGTTTCCATCTTATCAGATCCCATATTTTACTACAGACTGTCGCGCTATGGTTGGGCAGGTTGTCAGGACCAATGAATATAATATCTTGGGTGTGTTTGTCTTTCTTCTGTGAAACTTGGGTGGTTGATGGGTGGAACTTATGTGTGCACTGTATGTGAAAATAAACTCTTATCTTTCATGTAACTGTACTACCTGCACCCCCCCCCCCCTGCAATAATGCCACTGGTGCTGCGGGGTAACATGAAATAAATAAATAAATAAATAAATAGTAAAACTCTCTATTATGTCTTACTTTGGCCGTCAGTGTTTAGCTTACAGATCAGCTCGCGTGCGGTGTTTTTCGCTGAATTTTTCGGGGACCCTGTTTCTCTATGCAATGACTGGCCTATTCCACTTTACTCGGAGCATCGGGGAAGTTGCGCCCGCATTGTTGCAGGCTTCCCTTCGCCTCACTGTTGATTCGACACACGCACGTGGTGTCGATTTACGAGTGGAGGCCGAGCGCTTTACCACACCGGGGTTGGACACACGCAATGCTCAGTGCCGCAGAGCAAACTGTTTTGTTCTGTAGATCGCAGCGATTCTGTATCCTTGGTAGTTTTACGGTAACGGTAGTACGGTAACAGTTTTCTAAAAGTCCCTGGTGTTTGCAGTCTGTCCTTTGTATTGCCTCGAGCAGTCTGTCCTTTGCCCCGAGCTTCTTAAGATGTCTGTGGACATAGTCATCGTGTAATACAACCCGAGATGCCCATATCTCGAGCAAATGCGCGACGTACCAACGATCACTGTTTGCCAGTCGCTGACCAGGGAGTCGATGAATATCCGAAGCTCCCGCCTAACAACATCCATTCCTTCTCGACCCAGCTGCTGGTGGGTCTGAGTGCCGAAAAGGGAGCGCACCGTCATTTCCGTGGAGAGCCGCTGGAAAACTCGCCCCACTTCGAACGCCTCGCCTCGAGCCTCCAGAGGTTCCAGAACGCTCATGAATTCGTCGCAGCACAGGGATGCGCGGGCCCCCATCTGAAATCGGGAAATACTCGGAGTCAGACTATTGCCAGTGAGTCTTAAGACCGGTTCACACAATTGCGACTGTTTTCGACTGTGTCACCTAAAACCTTCTGTGATCTCTTACGACGACAGATAACACCGGCGGCACCTGTCGGCGAGCCATGGAACACACGCGATTTCCGTCTTTCTTTTCTTTCCGCATAATTTTTTTTTCTGTGTGCTTTAAAAACATTTAACAACGTTCTTAATGACCATTTCTCGTAGATAGTGCGTACAGTGTGCTCAACTGTTAAACATAACGCGGGAGCGGTGGCCCAAACTGATATCAGAGCTGTCTAGCGATTAAATCGATGATGCGGCCGAGAATAAGGCGGCTCTTCTTGCGATTGTCGCCACTCCCCGATACAATTATCGCATGGCCTCCTCGTTTCTTTCTTTATCACCCAGGCTTTAAATTTTTACTTGTATGTTTTGTTGTTTTTATTTTAGTCTCACTACGACATCTCAGTGACCTTGCAGTTTCTCTGATAAAGGCCACCTTCTTTAAACAACAAAAACAAAATCCAAGAGCTGCCTTTTTTTTTTTCTTTTTTCGCCGAGTCACGCATCGGGGATTGTTTCGGAGCTGGGAGTGTACACTCCACGAAGAAGCAACAGGCGGCATGGAAAGCTCAGCCACGACCGAGTTGAGCCTGGCAGAGTGACCGGCATGACAGCTCTCTCTGGCCACTCGCTCCCGCGTTATGTTTAACAGTTGAGCACACTGTACATTTGATCTCGCAACTATTGCACAACCTTTACTATCGGTAAAGTCAGTTTCAGAGCTACGCTATAGATGGCACCAGCGTGCCAGTTTGTTCTCTCGTCGTAAGAGATCACAGGAACTCGGCCGTAAGCAAACGCAAGTGTGTGAACCAGACTTTAGTTTGCAGCAATAATAGGGGTTTTAGTAAAATTGTTCTGATAACTCCGATAACGGTACTCTGCCCAGTGTCGACGCCTTTGCGTTATCGGGCATCCAAGTATATAGGAGCTATCGAAACAATTTACTAAAACTCCATAGCTGAGGAATTAGGCGTGCAAGCGTTTGAAGAGTGATCGAGAAACATAACTAATATTCCACCGTCGACACCAACGAATGACGGAACGTTCTGTATGGGAGAAAACATCGGTTTACTCTCGCCGCGCGATTGGAAAGTGCTTCTGCGTTATAGGCGTAACTTTAACTCACTCTTTTCTTTTTTTCTCGTCTATCTTTGGGTAGAGCGCTTACCGAATGTGTTAACGCATCTCAGCCCCGCCCTGTAAGAATGCTCACATGGGAGAACTCATGTGATCCATGGGCTCAAGCCCAACCTCTGCCAGTTTTTTTCTAGATGATCATCGTACCGGCGGGTGTTGTGTGTATAGTCCCTACTGCGTCACGCACGTCGAAGACCCGAGGCTAACAGTGGTACCGCACTGGCTAGATGTCTTGTCTACAGGGGAAACCCCGGACACCCATTAGGGCTGACTATCGTCCCGCTGTCTGTGCGTACACAAAACTTACTCGCCTACAGTAAAATATTGCTTATGCAGCCGCTTGGTTTATGCGCGCACTATGAACACTTCACAAACTTGGGAATTCTGCAAAGTAGACGTTAAGTGCCGAATTTGACCTGACAAGCGCCACTCTCTAGATTAACCCAGTATTCAGTGAGAGTGGGATGGTCACCCTCCCAGTATTTTGAGGTATATCTACCTTTTTTTTTTCTAAGTTGAAATATTCAGTTATTTTCTAGCCGTCGCTCATGCTATATACCTGATCTATGAAGCTGGGGATGACAGCGATAGAAAACGAGGGGGACCTGAAAGAAACTGGAATTTATTTTCCCAAAATCGTGTATTTATTTTTACGCATTCAAATTTCAGCCACCTTCAAAGTACTCTCTTTCTGATGATATACATTTGTCGCGACGACACTTGAAATACTCAAGACAGACTTTAAACTCGTCGATTTTAATGCAATTCAGCGTTTGTGCCTTTTTTTATTATTGTTTCACTTGTGTCTTGTCGGCAAACCGTTTCCTTTAAAACATTTTTTATACGGAGAAAAAAAAATAAAGACACGCTGGGCGAGGCTGGGTGAATAGGGAGGGCGGGGTATGGGTAAAAATCTGCTGAACACTCAGCACTGTGTGGTCAGGCATGTTGTCATAGTTGACGAATCAGTCTCCTGATAACAGCAACTGGGGCTGTCATTCTGATCAAACCACGGTAAACATTAAACATTGCTTTTTTGTGTTTTTTTTTAACGACATAATTTTTGCATTTTACATTCCTTATTTGCTTGGCCTCGTCCCGCGGAAATTGTATTGTTGTTGTTGTTGTTGTTTTTGTTTTCCCGGGTGAAAAAAATGTTCTGAAATGGAAACGGTTCGCCGATGTAATAGAAGAAAAAATAAAAAAATATAAACGGCAGCAGCATAAAGGCATCATAATGGACGAGTTAATTGTTGTTTTGAACATTGAAAAAAATAACACGTCTAGACAAGTGTATTTCATCATGGCGGAAAGTACTTCGAAGGAAGGTGACTGAAATTTGAACTTGTAAAAATAAATACACGATTTTGTAAAATAAATATTGGTTTCGATTGGTTCCCCTTGTATGTTTATGCACGACCACGGCCGACATCACTAGTAATTTGAGCCGATCCAAGACCGCAACCCCTGTTTACGCCTTTCGTATCCTTGCGCTCGGTCAAGGTGCCGTGATGCACTCCGCTCGCGGAATCGGCTAGGAGTGTTCGCCGCTCCTAGCCAATCCACAGCAAAGTATAGCTGTTTCTAGCCAGTCCTAGACAACACAGAATAGAGCACAATGTTTTGTATCAATCTAGCACTCCCCGGCAAGAGTCAATCGTTTGGCGTCAAACATTGTTTCGCCGTAACTCTATGCTTTGTGGCCACGCTCACATTCGTGTGTATGCTCCTGTTCTTGGCCACAAACAAGAAAACAAGATATCAATACGTTCTATTATATTTATATGAGAAATAGAGAAGTTGAAGCGGTTGTGTATTTGAGGGGAAACACATAAATCGTCTTCATTTGGTCTGCAGGATCACGAGTATCAGAATTATATTTCAGATGGATACGCCACGTAGCTACAACAGCTCTGTCAAAATAGCATTGACGCCTCTCCTTCCCGCGGCGCATTTGGTGGGAGGAGAGAATCGTGTCGTACTCTACAGAGATGTGAACGTTTCCGCGCCTTCCGCAAGCCTAAAGCCCGGTTCACACAGTTGCGTTTGACTGCGTTTGACTGGCGTTGCGGCAGCGAGACACCAGGACATCCCTGCTGCTTATATCGCGTGCCAAGATGATTCCTTGGATTGGATTCCACGCTTCATACGAAGCACAGATGTGCCGGTGACTCGCTTTCGGTTCTCGCCGCAACGCAGTCAAACGCACTCAAACGCAAGTGTCTGAACCGGCCTTACTCGAGCTGTAAAAAACGCTGGACGCGTGCCCTTACAAGCGGGGCAAATTCAAGGCAGTTGAAAACTTTGGGTATGACGTCCCAACGAGCGGTTGTTGTTTCGGGTTTTCTCGCGTTTATTGATACGTTCGGGTCAAATGCTTGTGATAGTGACATTTCCAGGATAACAAAAAAACTACAAAAATATTCGCCTCGAACTAATTTTTTAAAACCTCTTTAGCTTTTTTTTTAAGCGCCATAATGTAACGAATGTTGTTTTGTGTGTGTATTTTTGCCGCAAATTTTTATGGAAAGAAATCGAGAAAAAAAAACGTAGAAACAGAACATTAAATTTTACACCATTTACGAATGTAAGTGCAGCCGGGCTTGCACCTTTGACGATGTCGTACATTTACAATAAGAACTGCTACACTTGAGAACATGCTCTCAGTCGAGCACTTTATCCCATTTCACGAGGCGCCATTTGCTCTCTTTTATACGTTACATGATCGTCACAAGTGATTGAGGTAGAGGAAATCAGTGTGCATAGCGCGACACTTTTAACACGATCGAGGGGTCGTTCGCCTATATTTTTTTTCTGATTTTCTTTAACCATATACGATCTATCATAATCAAAACTACCGCTGTAGCGAGCAAGGCTCATTTGGACGCTATGCCAAGCGACGGAAATGAGGGCTCGTAACTATATTCTATGAGAAACTATGTGAAAAAGCACCGATGCCGTCCTAGCGCTAAATGTCACGCGGTGCACGTGTCGTGAATCATTTCGCTAATCTCGCTGTAATATGACAAACAAGCCGTCAGCCACGCGCGGCTGCTACGGAGCACTCGCGTGTAACTGCACACAGATTTATTTCAGCTCGTAATAAGACTTCCAAAACAGATAATGCAGAGCTTGGTGGCATTATTTCTATTTATTTGCTTTTTATTACTAATTTCCTTATTTGTATAGTTATATTGTAGCTCTTTCGAGGTTTTTGCTCGAGTGTAAAGGTACACACTTGAATAGAAAGCAATAAACGAAAGCATTGCCAACACGCTGTATATTCGGCAGAAAAACACACTGCAGTAAAGACACACATGAATATAAGCAAAAGCAATACACTTTCCAACGCGCCCCATAATCAGTCTCCCCCCCCCCCCCCCTAAAAAAAAGAAAGAAACTTAAGCCTATTTAACGTTGTTGAAATGGCTCAGAAAATATATGGATATAGAGGGAATTCGTGTTTTAGTTAAAGTCGCATTTCCACTACGTGGCTTCGAATGCATGTGACGGACTGCGGCGGATGTTTGTTTGCCACACACCCGTCCTTCGAGATTCATCGCTTTGCTCGCTAAGAATCTCAAAGACACTGCCACACAGCTTGTAGCTTTCGTGGTGGGCACCAGAGGGCTTCACTGTCCGACCATCTAAATATTCGGCACCGACGTAACGTCGACACAAACGCCTCTGTATGGTATGCAGAAGACGCCCTTAACAGTCCACGCAAGCTGACGGCGAGAGCGAGAGTTAAGAAAAATTAGTGTGCCTAGATTTGACAGTGTTTCCAGATGCTCAATTGGGGTCACGTGGTTTCTGAACCGCGTTCGCAATGCAGCGTGCGAGGAGGAGGCGAAAGGGTTGATCGCGTCTGCCAACGTAACGCACGCATGCGCATGGCAGCCACTTTGCCCTCGAGTAGTTGGCCGTTAAATTGAAAACGCTTTCGGTGGTATGAGTTGCTCCCTCTCCTAAATCTAGGCTGGCTCTCCCTAAAGAATGCAGGTCTGGTGACGTCATCTAAAGTAGAAACTTGTAACTATTACTAATCATTAAATTATTGTTGACAGCACGCAGGAAGGATATATGTACGGGTGATCTCATCTCAATTCAAACATGGTTTTGGAGTCATATTTTTGTGTTTGACCAAAAAATTATTACAGTTTGGGACGACGAAAATAATCCCCTGGAGAAAGGGAACAAGAGGGACAAAGGACAATACAAAATCTCCAAACACGGTCGCGCACCAGTCACCTAGGTGTGTTTAAAGATTTGTGTTTGTCCTTTGTCCCTCGTGTTCCCCTTCTCCAGAGATTATTTTCGTCATTCTTGTCCACCTCGCTTGCGCGCCGTTGGATTTAATTGCATTATGAACATTTAGGGAGCCTTTTTAATAGGAAAAAAACGCAAACGGCAATTCTGGCAGAATTTTTTTTCTCTTTTATGTTATTGATTATTGAAGCTACGGAGGCGAAAATTGACGTTTCTCCCACCTTTTGGGGATTGCATGTTTGATTGCTCCCCATTTTGTCAGATCTTAATTTTTTGCACTAAGACTTTTTTGTGACGCCTTCGAAATAGACGTCAATATGCTTCATGAATTCAAAAAATTATATTATATTGGAATATTTCTCTTAAATGTCGAACTGTGTACTTTCGAGCATTCTCGTGACGCCGAGCTCTATTAAATATCTTGAATAGGCCGCACGTAAGAATTTTCCAAACTTTACCAAAATCATATGTTCCGATATATAAAAAAATATTATTTCATAAAGCACAAGAAAACATTATTTCGAGAATGTGACCACGGAGTCCTAGTGTAGTATCTTAAGAAGTGAAAAAATAATGAGCGATCAAACAAGCGGTTCAGGACAGGAGGGAGATCGCCTGTTTCTCCCTCAACTTTAAAAGTAGACATCCGCCAAGCTTGCCTGGGCTCATTGTAATTTCAAGAATGCCCCTGAACCATATACGCGTATTTTTTTGGTAAAAAGAATAAAATTAACCACTAACCTGTGCCTGAATTCAGATAAAAACACTCATACAGGTATGTACATACGACATTAAATAAATATAAGAACCTATTGGTACGTTTTGAGGTTTTTAACGGAACATTTTACCCCATTTTGCTTTTATTATGGCAGAGAGAAGAGGCTCTTATATGTGCAACCAATTTCACGCTAGGAGATTTGTACCGTACGAATTACAAATCATCGGACTACTCGTAGTAATTTGTTTAAGTAAAGTGATTTTGATTACTTTTGTTATGTGATCGTCAGAAGAATAACCAAGTGACAATGGAAAGTAAAGAAATTACTTGTTACTGTTACTATGTTTTAACCACCTCACCCCGGTTTCCTTATGTAGGACTACTTAGTCACAACATTTGGAGATAAAATGTTGCGATCAGTCAACTTTATCAGTTTCCGTTCCCAATATTTCTAACGACAAAGAATCAAGCGATTACTACCGACCAGTACAAAAGGTGATCAGAGTCCTTGGACAGTATATTTGCATAGTGGTTTGTTGGGTTCTGAGCTGGGACCGTGAAGTCCGAGCTCTCTACAAAAGCAGTTCATTTGGAATTTTTATGGTTAATGTACGCTCCGTTTTTAACCTGAGACTAGAAGCTCCGCCTTCAGCGCGAGCTCGCTGGCTTCCGCGGTGCTTTGGTTGCGCGTGCCTGCGCGTTTACACACTTGTGTTAGTTAAAGGGCCTCTGACACGTCAAAAAGATTCAAAGTGCCCGCCAGTGCCCTGTGATGTAACAATGTACCGCAAGGTGTCGGGGCGTTCAGAAAGGAAGCATCGACCTACGTCACTAAAAGTGGGTTCGCCGGAAGTCACGTGAGTTTCACTCATCGTGCTCTCCACTACCATGCCTAAAACTTTTCTTTTATTCTGGTCTTCTCTACAAGCGATCGAAGACAACCAAGTTTCAGTTCCACTAGCTCTTTATCGCTGCACCGTTGGTTCGTTTGCGTGCTGTAAAAGTTGAGGACGAAGAGTCAGTGGATCGACGTGATGGAGATCAATGATTAAAGCGTTGCGAGTACAAGGCAGTGTACGAGTGCATGCCATCAGTCCGATGCAGTCCGATGGTACAAAGCCATACTGGGTACAAAACAAACTATCGAGTATTCACAAAAAAAAAAAAAGTAGAGCGCTCGCAGAAATTAGGATTGCTAGCATTCGACACGCCCGATTGCATTGCTGAAGGTTCAGACACCGAGGTCGTCGAATCATCAGATATTCTCCAGGCTGAAGATGCCTGTCGTCTAGAGAATACGAACCGTTGAGTGTACAAAGTATAAGTAAACGTCGAGCATAAAGTACGCGTTTTGTCTAGAGCATGAGCAGAACTTGTTTACTAGGTTCACAGACTCCTCTTCTTCTAACTTTACAGCAACATTAGGCAATGAAAAGCAAATAAAAAAAAACCTTGTCTGCTTGGATTGCTCGCGGAAGTGTGGAGAATAACAAAAGTATTAAAAAACTTTTACACGCGGTCGCGGTAAACACTAGGGGTGATACAACTCACGTGACTTCTGGCGATGCTCCCTTCTAACCACCCCGACATCTTGCGGTACATTGTTACATCACAGGGCACTGGCGGGAACTTTGAATTGGACTTTGTATTTATATTTTTTTATAAAAAAAAACTACGCAACTCTAAAGTGAAACAATCTTTTGGTGATGTACTGAGACACCATTTTAACGCCTGAAATAAAAACAAAATATTTTTTCGCGCGTCAGAGGCCCTTTAAAGTGTTAGTAAGGGCAAACATCTCGCGCTGAAGGCGGAGCTTCTATTCTCAGCTTAAGGGTGAACGGAGCATAGAATGTGCGTCTTCAGTAACCGCCCAAAAAGCCTACCCCTCCCCTTTAAAAAAAAGAAAAACATAAATCTAAATTTGACTTAAGCCACCACGAAACATTCTTACCTGCAAGATAACCAAAACCAAATAATATCAAACGGTGTGCCAAAAAAAAACAACAAAACACGTAATTGAGTAATTTCTGACACGGTTATTCGAATCGACAAATGAACAGCGAAAAACGCTTGTTCCCGATCTGGCAAAAATCATCATTAATAAAATAAGTTGTGAGTTCTTTATGTAGGAAGCTTTGTTTCAGCTTAATTTTTCTCCGTGTTTCAAGTGATAGCGACATGAAACCTCCCAAGTAATCAGAAATGCAACGCTTACATTTTCCAGCAATGTTCAATTGCTCATCTTCGAAGTTTTCGGCTATTCTAAATGGAGACTTTTTAACCGGAGCAATTGTAACTGTAATTGGAGATTTGTGTTTGTCCTTTGTCCCTCTTGTTGCCCTTCTCCAGGGGTTATTTTCGTCATTCTTATCCAGCTCGCTTGCACCTTTGCATTTCATTGCATTATAATATTAATCTATGCAGTGTTGGCGAGAACCCGTTACAAGTAACGGCTTTACCGGTAACGCGCTACTTTTTGCGGCAACGCAGTAACGTACATGTTACTTTTCCAAAGCTGTAACGGGTAACGTACTTACGTTAGTTATTTCGAGTAACGGGTAACGTATAGTTACGTTGCTCGTTACACCTTCTTTCCAAAACCTAAAAAACGTAGGCTTAATTTTTTTTTTGTCTCTCTATATTTTGTTTGACCTTATGTCCAGAGGCAGCCGACACATACGAGCTGATGACTCCAGTCAGGCAGCGTAAAAATGGTACCATCATAGTCAGGGGCGGATTTAAAGGGGGGTCCGGATGTCCTGACCCCCCTCTTGATTTCTGCATGTGTAAAATTTAGGGCGTAAAACGAAGGAGAGGGGGAGGGGTTCTTAAACATATGGTACGCTGACCAACACCTGACCCCCCCCCCCTCAGGAAATTCCTGTATCCGCCCCTGATAGTGTTGGTGGTCGTCGTGTTCTATCATCGCTGTTCTATCATCGCTAAAGAAAGAAAGGCCCAGTGATTCGCTCTTTAGACACTCCTTGGTTGGTCCTCTTAGCTTGTAGCTTCGGCTAGCTGCGTCAGGACTTCAGCTCAAACGAAGTATAGGCGCCAAGTCTTTAATGGTTACACTCATTACATAAGCCTTCAAAAGTTTGCCTGTCTTTTCCCCGCGCAAAAAGTGCTACTTTGGAAAAATCTCAACATCCACGCTCTTTGCCTCAGTGTCGAAAAACGGTGTCGCCAAAAACAAACAAAAACAAACACAAAAAACGCTGTTACCGTCAATTTACGAATAAAAAGAAATGAGAGGGTAACGTGCGTTACTTTTTATCAGTAACGGTAACGCGTTCCTTTTATTTTGAAGCAACGTAGGACACCAATGCGTACCTTTTACTTGCAAGTAACGACTAACGTGTTTTGTTACTTTTTTCTGCGACGCCTTAACTATTTCTTCGTAACTATGTTTTTCTTTTTTTCTTTTTTTAAGCGGCAGTTGTTACGGTTTTGTCACGACGGCGTGAGCCTAAAGGAATTCAGTTTCCCCGGTAAATTTAGCGGAAAAATTGGTGTGACTTGTCGTATGCACCAATTGAGTTTCCCCGCTAAATTTGGCGGGAAATTTGATGTCACGTAACGTGATGTCACGGGCCCTACAGACGGATTCAGTTTCCTCGTCAAATTTGATGAGAAAAGTGACGTCACCTGGACTGGCGTCACAGGTCCTACAGACGAAAACAGCTTCCCCGCTAGATTTAGTGGAAAGATGAACCTCACGTACCCTTCGGTTCTTTCCCTCTAAATTTGTCAGAAAAATTTGGCAACGGCGTGAGGCGTAAACGAAAATAAACAAAAGAAGCTGCCGCTGTCCAAACGCATCAAACCATATGACCGCCACCAATTTTTTTTAAATCTTTTTGTCACGTGTGCAAGTCTGCAGGCTAATGAGACAAAAAAAATATGAATAAAACATGGTTTAGACTGGCGTTTGGTCGTAATTGAGTGTAGTGTGCAGCCCTCTGCTCCGCTTACGATGAGAGAGCACAACAGCACGATGGCGCCATCTGTAGGGTAACCGTGGAACTGAATTTGATCGGCGTAAAGGTTTTGCAGTAGATTGCGAGACCACGTACAACCCACGAGAAATTGACGTTTTATAGAATTGTCAAGTTTTTCATGCCCGTGGTGAAAGATTGACGCGCAGTACTGCAGGCGGCCTACGCCCGGCTGCCGTGCTGCGCAGTCGGTCGTGAGCTATAACAAGAGGCTAAAAAAACCGATCGCGTTGCAGTAGGCCGTAGTCAAACGTAAGCGTGTGAACCATCCTTTACATGCTTGACTGCGGTCGTTGCAGAATATTGTTTGTATATACCTTTACCAGCTTGGTAGGCGTGAACGCCCGCATCAGTGCCTTCCTCTTGAGCTTCCAAGGTGCTCCCGACGTGTTTGAGAGAGACCGACTGGTGAGTTGATGGGTTCGAACGTAGAGCGACGATACCTGCGAAGTAGTCCCAACACTATTAATGGAAGTCCTGCGCCATTTATGCCAAATTGCTTCATGAAAGAAAGTCTGCTACACCTTGCGCGAAAATGCTATTTTTGCTAAGAATCGACCGACCTAAGCAAACAAGCTACGCAGGCGCGCGCATTCCGGAAGTGGTGCCGCCGCCATGCTGCTTGTAGTCTCCCTTTCCGGCTCGCTGGTTGCATAGGTCGCGCTGCACGTACATCATCGTACATCACCGTTTGGGATGCCCCGGTATCGGGTTGGATTCTCCTGTCGTGTGTGTACTTCATAAGATTGTGTTGTTTGTGATTCCTCAGTTTGTCAGCAAGCGCGGAAAAGCAGTTGCAGTCGTCTTATCCCTTTAGAATCGCTTCGTCGACTGCTGCCACGTTCGAGTCGTTCGCGCGGTGGTCCCACTGCGGCCGCGGGAAAAACAACGACACCACTACTCGAGCTGCACGGACTTCTCAATCAACTTTAGAACAAGCGAACATCCAGTGCAATGGCAAAGAACAGGAAAATTCGAGGGATCATCGGCTCGGTGTAGCACCGCGGAACTGCATCGAGTGTATCGGTGGGAAACGGAGCTTGGTATAGTGGTGAGGCTTGTGCACAACGTGTAATCGACAATGAAGAGCTAAATATATACTTTTAGGGAAGCAATAATTAACTAAAAGTCGTCTCGTTCTGGCTGACAAAATATGCACTAAAAGGTAACCAGCCTTTGTGACAAGGTACAGATAAACTGCCTGGAGAAGGCCTGTGCACAAGCAAGAAATGATCTACAGAAAGACCATGCCTGACGCGCCGTAACAACTCGCATCTGTCAAAAAGATGCAATCATGCCAGATACCTATAAACTTTGGGTGGAGATGAGTTTTGGTGTACAATTCCATGCTAACACTTGCCCGACGCAGCAAGCTTCTTTCTGCGATTTCGATTGGTATTAATGCAGCACGGGTCACTAACGCCAGCCAAAATCAAGTTGTGGCTCAATATGCTACCACAAGATGGGTGAGGTTCATTTGCTGCCTTTCTGGTGGTTAAGTATTGCACTTCTAAATTGCATCATCCGGTGTTTTCACGTTTTGTCTGAAAACGATAAAGACTGCTTTCGAAAAAGTCGGTTTAATTTCAAGCAATGCGTATAAAAACTCGCTGTTTTTAAGCCCGCATTTCGTGAAGTCGTGGCCTGTGACGTCACATGACATAACATCACGTGACCTAAACACCAATTCAGTTTCCCCGTTACATTTAGCGGGGAAATTGACGTCTCCTGACATAACGTTACACGGCCAATACACCTTGTTCAACTTCCCCACTAAATTTAGCGGGAAAATTAACGCCCCGTGACCTTCGCAAACTTTCAGCTTCCCCGCTAAATTTAACGGGGAAAGTGACGTCGCGTAACCTATATTCCAATCTTGTTTCTCCGCTATATCTAGCGAGGAAATCGACATCGCGTGACCCGATGTCGCGTGACCTAAGCACAACTTTCAACTTCTCCGCTAAATTTAGCGGGAAAATTAACGTCACGTAATCTACGCACCAACACTCAGTTTCCCACTAAACTTAGCGGGGAAATTGACGTCACGTGACATTATGTCACGTGACCTATATCACCAATTCAGCTTCCTCGTCAAATTTAGCGGGAAATGCACATTACGTGACACCGATTGCCTATCGGTGCAGCCACGAGGTGCAGCTGCTCCCAGTAGACAACTTCGGATTGCAAATTCTGGCACGCAGCACGCTCGCTCGCCCCGAAGAAGAAGTGGCGAGCCTGCCTAGGAACAACTATCAAGTGTGCACATGACACGCGTTAAAGTATCTGATGAAGAGCGCCGTGAATGTAGGCGACTGGCGTCTGAAAACTCAGAGGATCGCTAAACGTTTGTGGTGCAAGAACGTTTCACGTGTTCAACACAATTGCCTAGCAATTCGCATACATTTTTTTTTTATGAACGGCGGCCAGATTACTTTTTTGAAAGCCATAGTTTTATGGGCGACATTTTGCAGGGATTTCGTCCTCGTCCCTTATTGTCGCCGCGCCCGAGAAGAATGGAAAAACCTTTCCTCTCCCCCTTTTGCCGCGAGGAGAGGGACGTGAGGGCTTCTAGTCCGCCGTGCCGCGCGAGGCGAGTGAAAAGGGCAGCCCTGGCGTTCCGCCAGGAAGTGCGCCACGAAGGGAGAATCATCGTGTCGTCTGCTTGAAAAACTTGTTTTCAAACATTACTCGCGTTATGCGATATCCCACTTTGGCAGTATCCAGTTCCTACGCGTAATGTTGGATGTCACTGGTGGCAGTCGTCAGTGGCATCCACGACGCCAACCACGACGGCTATGAGAATTGACCACGTCGACCCACCGTCTTCAGGTTCACGTGACGGCACCATTCCATCCGCATTGTGCGACAGTGGAACCGCTATCGCTTTCGTTTCTTCGCACACTGTGGGCGAAAAATACGACCCTTTCAGTGATTGTATTCATATTTTGATACATGTCGTCGCAACACCAGTTATAACCACAAAAATACGCAAAGCAAAAAGTGTATTAAAACGGCCGCCACAAAGCAGCGCGGAGGTCTCGATTGAAATAGACCGCTACGTAGCGAGGACTATTGGAGATTACAACGTACGGAATGCTTCGGCACGCCTTACAACGTCTCGTGCCTTACACTCTGTAGCTCACGTACAATAGGTTGAATATAAACTATGAACCAAATTGCGGAACAAATCGAAGATCGTTCTGTGCCCTACCACTGTGTCCGGCTCTGTCTAACCTTAATAGTCACTCTTGTCGGAGACTACATTTCTTTCGGGAAGACATAAAATCCGATGGCTTTCCCCTGGTTCTGTTATTGCTTCACCCTGGCATACAACAGGTGAAGCCACACATTGAATATCGTGAGAAACACTCGATGAGAAGTCTCGTGCTAACCCGAACATTTCCAAACGCCGGGCATACAATGCACACTGACGCGACCGGAAAACTGGGGAGAACTACAGGTACCAGAATGCACCGCGGCAGCGGTGGCGTCGCGCAACTTACGACGAGATAGGTCTATTACACCACGCCTGCGCCGAGATTGGCTTAAAAAACAAAAAATAAACATAGTTTCATCATTGGTCGGTCCTTATATTTAGCGAAACAGAAGGAAAGGAAAATGGCACAACTGTGTATTTCACAGCGTCTCTCTTCACCGTATAGTTTTTTTTTTTCTTTTTCATCTTAGGTGAGAGCACACTCGAAGGCTGGAAGACATACAACTACGAACAGATACTAAAAGCGCAAGTCACAAGGCATTCGCTGCGCTTGGTTGGTTTAGCCAATGAAAGGAAACGTACAGAAAGATGACGAATATTCAAGATGTCGCGCTTCTGACGCTGTTTGACTGGTGCCATTGGCTCGTAGCGTCAGTTGTGCTTTGACTAAAGGTGAAACGTCGTGTATAGATTGCTCGTCAACTGCGCTGACCTCGTCATCGTCTGAACGTCGAGACGATATGTCGGCGATGTCAGGAGCTAGAGGTCGCGAGAAAATGTTTTCTAAATACTGGGATGGCAGCTACTGCAATAATACAGAACCTGGCCTTTACTCCTGACGCGATCACTCGATTATTGTGTCCGCCACATGCCTTCATGCGCCACTTGCGTCAACCTTCACCGCCTCCCACCAGCGCCTATGTCGAGCTTCACCACTTTGCACCGGAGTGCTAGGAGAAGCGACTGGCATGGGGAGCGCCCGGGTTAACGCGATTGGCTAGGAAATTATATTCAGTACTATTACAGGTCGACCTCCTTTGGTCTTGACTGCAGGTTGACCTCTAATTTTTAAAAGCTGTGCCGAGAAAGGTAAGCGAAAACGTGGTCTATATTTGAATAAACACGGTAGTCCTTGTAGTTCTCGTGCAGCAGTTGATCGAAAGGGCTGCGAACTTTGACTCAACTCTAGTTTCAAAGCCGCTGAAAGGCAGAATCACTTTTAAAGTACAACTGCCTGTAGGTTTTCACAATTTTTTTTTTGGGGGGGGGGGTGGTTGGTTTTGCAGGTTATCACGTTAGAATCTTGAGTTTGGTAGGTAAATTAAACTTGGAGAACATTCTTTTATTCACAGATGTTTTAGTATGTATGCTGGTTTTTGCCGGAAGTTTACAGTAATATTACTCACGAAGTAAAGAAACTACCGAGCGTAACAGTGGGAGGAGGAGAGAGCATTTACCTCAACTGAAGTGTTGGGCTATGCTTTACCTTTAAACAATTTTTTAATACCCATTGCTAAAGAAACCTTCTCTGACCTGTGTCTTATTTCTAAAAAGAAAGCCGTGTGTTCCTTCCACTGGTGGAGGGCAGACGTAGGTGTCCAGTGTCTTCACTGAAATGACATGGTTGGAATTCCTCTATTTCCACAATGCTTTGTTCGCCATATCAGTACGACAATTTTATTGTTTTATCGCGAAATAGACTATCATGACAATAAAATGCCACTTGTAGTTCATTCCTGGTGGTTAATGACCTGTATAGCATGAATCACACACACAAAAAAAGAAAGACACGCCGTACTTTAAAAAAAGTAAAAAGTCAATCAAAATGTTTTTGTGTTTCTTTTCCTTTTTTTGGCATTTGAGTGTTAACTAGTAAACAATCAGGTGTACCTCTATTTAAAAATTCTACGTTCATGAGTAGGTTTTGTTTTAATATTTTGAATGGTCGTCTTTGTATTATGCAACACTTTGTTTTTCAGAAATTATCCTAGTTTTTAATTAAACTGTTCGCTTACATTCGCGTTTGCCTGCGGATCATTACAACACGGGGTTCTCTACTCTTGTACAAGCACACGTGATTCGTTACCTGTCCTTTGTTTGCTTACCCCTCTATCCCGAAAGTTGGAGAAGTCCTGCATCTGAATTTTCTTAATTAAATCCAAGTCTTTCACGAGCAGCACGGGTGTAGCTCCGTTGTAAAACCTTCGTTCGAAAAATAACAAAAACAAAAAAGTTATGCAAATTTTATTATTCTGTTTGCGCAATGTTTACAAATTACACACCATGCAGATAAGAAATGCGACATGCAGAATGGCATACATGGGGCCACGGGAGAGTGTAGTGCATGATAAGTTTGAAATTATACGCATATTTAACATAAAACTGTGTTCATATTCAAGATGTATTAGGTTTCGTTTGTGCTCGGAGCCACTATCATATTTTATTTCAATAAAAGAAACAAAGTAAAAGTGTATGTAAAACTCACCCGACTACATCTCCATACTTGCTGATCCAATCGTCAAACACTGTAACGGCCCCTGAATACAAATATGGACAGAGGATTTAGGCGACGGAGCCAGATATGTGTACAAAGTCAAGAAACCGTCGGAACATTAAAATACTAATTATTTTTTAGAAGCAATTAATTCTCGCGCTTTGTTATTTCAAACATTTCTTTCCAACGCCACCGTTCTAAAATGATGGAATGGGAATTATTTAGAGCCGATATTATTTCCAAATCTAAAAGCAAATATAAAAAGAAAAAAAATATTTGAATAATTGCGAAAATGGGCCTGGAAAACGCGTAGCGCGATTACACCAAGAATAAAAATGAAGGACGTTTACAAATCTCAGTAATGCGAAACTAGGGCGCAGCTCTTGAGGAGGAGCTAGGGACGGTACGGAGGGGAAGTATGCCTCCTCCTCCTCCTCCTCCTCCTCTGCTGCTCCTCCTCTACCCTTATCCTCTCCTCCTTCTTTCCTCCTCCTCATCCTTTCATCCTCTTCTCCTCCCGTTAAACTTCCCCGCGAAATTTTCCGCGAAATTTCGCAAAATATTTTCCCACTAAATTTAGCACGTTATTAAAGGGCAACTCCGCTTCATTTTTGATATTGAGAAAACTATGCAGCCCTCTTCAGTATCATCTAGAAAGACCAGATGTCAAATATTACGATATAATTTCGTCTATGTATTTAATAAACTGGCCAGCAAACTTTCAAAAGAGCCAAGTCGCCGAAATCTGCTAACTTTAGCGTGCGACGTGAGGCGCAATCAACAGCGCGGTCAATACCACGGAGTGAAAGCAGCCAACATTGGGCCACTACGTCAGAGGCATGTCTACGTCATTCTCACATTTTGTTTGTTTTTGCTTCTCAGAGCGAAATTCAACGATGACGTCATGAAATTCTCCTCCCGGTGTTGGCTCAACGGTGTCCACGTGATCACCGTAACTTGGATGCGCTAGTTTGCGCTGCCCTCCGCGCCTCTCGGAGCTGGGGGCTGGGAGCAGTTTATTTCGTCCCGCCGCTGTTGTACTTTGAGAACGACGTTTTGTTTACTCTCCTCTCCAGCATTCCAACTGCTTTTTTCTTCCCAGTCTTCCTTTTCCTCGCCCTTGGTTCTTAAGCTGTCACCGACTATACACCTTTTCTACGTGGGCGCCGCCATCTTCAATTCTGGAACTTCCAGTATGCGTGAAAACATCGCTTTCTTCTCGCCTCGAGAGTAGAACGTGTTAACATTTTATCTGCAACCATCAGTCGTTATTGTTATGACCCTTCTATACTTCTTTACTTGTTCGGGTTGTAATCTCTTGCTTTTTGTTCGGAACGCATACCGGATAGGGGACAACGTGGCTGAATGCGAGGCTAAACGAAAAAGGTGTATATGCTTTCCCAAAAAGAGGATGAACGGAAATTACGCCAAAGATCTCACCCTTTCCCTGAGTTCGGACATGTTTCCATAGATGATGCTCGGTGTGGGTCCAGGAATGCCCAGTTTTTTGAACAGGGAAAACCGACTCCTTCTTGACCTGTGACATTTAAAAAAAAAAAGTGTGTGTGTGTGTGTGTGTGTGCCCGGGGGGGGGGGGGGGGTGAAGGGAGTACACCGTCTTAGTCCTGAACTACCTGATGTCAGACCATCCTAGCTTCTAGGAAGTATATCCATATAGATCGAGTCTTCACATTAAGAAATCTGGTGACTCTATACTTTACCGAAAAGCACTTGATAAAGCCAGCCGTTGTAGTGTACGGAGGGAGCACGCCAAATAACAAGGCAGAGAATGTGTTTAGACCTCTAAAGACAGTCTGCGCTTCTGTAACACTGAACATGGTGCTTCACCCTGCTTACATGGTATGCTCCATGTCAGAGCGCACAGCTTTTCATAGGTCTAAACCTACGTATTTTTAGCCTTGACATTCGCAAAGCTCGCTTCGTACGTATATAAGTTGATGCGATCGGTTATCCTGAGAAAGCTTTGAGGGGAAAGTTGACGCATCAGATTTCTTAGAACGTAGTCTTAGGGATCTGAACGCAAAATCTCTGCGTACGCAAGCCAACTGAGGGTCGGAAGTGCTCAAACGCAGTACGTACAAAAAGAAAATGCTAGCGTACTGCGTACGCACGCTACATTAGGGACTTTTCGTATATCGTCTCATTCGTCCCGGAACGCTCTCTCCGCAACCCGCTACGAGATCCGGAACTCCTCAGAGAAGTTCAGTGGCGCACTTGCGCAGTAGCCGCGTCTCCATTGCGGAGAGCTTATCGAAGGAAGGAAAACGGTCTACGAAAATTTTCTATTGGCAAGCTATAGAACAGCCTATGCAAAAGCTTTGCGTTCGCAAAATAAATTAATAGAGGGTTTGAGCACTGCGTCTAAGATCAAACGCAAGCACTCTGCATTTGCGTTAGCGTTGAGTGCTCCGCATTGCGCGTTCGCCACACGCACGCTACGCGGCGAGCTTTGCGTACGTGCGCTCGCTATCGATTTATCGTGCGTACGTGGCGGTCCCTTTGCGTGCCCTTTTTGTTGCTCTCGTCGCGCTCGATGCAGTGCGGGACTTTCCCCAGACTGAAAAATGCGAGCCACATCTCGAACTGCTAACCGTATAGACCGTTGTTTGTTTGTTTTTTCGTGGTGTCCGCTACGTTGAATTTTAATGTAGCTGAGTTGGGTCAAGATAGCGAGCCAATTTATTTGCCGATTGGAAGGCGCTAGAATTCAAAGGGTTCGTGCCAATAGTTCTACCTTTCTTGGCTATACTTTCTTATTGTAGTTATGCTTACAATATTTACTTTAGTTATTCCTCACCCAACCCAACTACGTCATATTTCAACATGAGAACCGTCACACAAAAATGGTCTGTAGTTAAAAAAAAAAAAGACAGATCACGCTAACAGCTGGCACCCGGAAAGAGATTCACGACACTTGGTTAAAAATGACATTCGAGGCATCGGACTCGCTTGGCCGAGTATTACAGCGAAGCTGTATATGGCTAGGGCTCCTTGCATTTTTGTTATCCGTGTATAAAGGCCCGTTCACACTCTTGCAACCGAGTACGACCGAGAGAGTCGAGATCTGTTAAAACTTCTTAAAATTTCTTAGGAAGAGGGAACACACTGACATTCTGGCGCCATCTATGCGGTGACCCTGAAACTGCATTTCACAAGAGCGAAGGTTTCGCGGGATTTCCGAGGTCAAATGTGCGTAATACCTGTAAGAAAGGCTCGTTTATAACGTTGACAAAAGTTTTTCGAGCCAAGAAAGAAAGGATAATGCGCGAGAGAAATAGAAAATATGCCGGACCGCCAAGTTTACACTGCTACCCAATAGATGGTGCCAGTGTGTCCACTCGTTGTAAGAGGTTTTAAGGAACCCAGTTTTAAGAGGTCGCAAGAGTGTGAACGGGCCTTAAAAGCAAAATTGCGTGTAAAAGCGCTCAATTTTATGGAAAAACAAATACGCCCTGTCACCTCAATAGGCATTTTGATATGGAAATACGTCGAAACGTGTGATAATTCAGATACATCCGAGAACAGTGGGCTCCGCCCCGCTCTAGTCGGGTGACGTCACTGATTTACATATATAAATGCTGCTGCTTGTATATATGTATATATTATATGTATTAAATGTACATGTATATATACTATATATACCATTATATTTATATATTTAACTTAATTTAGTACGACATTATATGTATAGATTAAACTTCAGCAAAGAATCTCACCAAAGTTGTAATGGAACCCATTAGTGTATATCATGGTGATCACAAAGCAATCATCACTCCCGCGGGAAGTTCTCGAGAGATCTCTCGGGATCATAGTGAGAGCACCCACATCAATTATGGCGTCTACTGTGACAGGCAGCACGGGGAGTTGTTGTTCGCATTGGTTTCGCAATCACCTATCATTCGGCTCTGTGACGAAGGTAATCATTTCCGGGACCTACCGCAATCGAGCCAGAGTGCAACACAGCTGCAGGAACGCGCTCAAAAAATAAAAGGAACTCGCGCTGTCCGTGAACGCTACGATCTGCTCTTCGCGCATGTTCGTCGCCGACGACCGGACGACTCCTGAAAAAATCGCAGAAAACCGCCATTGACCTGGCAGCCACATTTCTGGCTGAGTTTAAAATAAAACGATAAGAGACAGTTTCAATTTCAATAAAATAGTGGATTGCTGGGCTAGTTGGTTGATCGACACAATGAAAAGAAAGCAAAATTGACGGGACAAAGTATGACAAAGTGATCATGTGTGCGTGTGTTTCTCCGACTTTGCCCGCCATTTTTTCTTTTTTGCGCTTTTTGTATTGTTTTATTTTTGAACGTTGTTTCCCCTTGTGTTCTTCAAGGAGCTTGGTGGCGGTGGAAGCAGGCGTAATTAAAGTCCCAAAAGTATTCGAGAGGTCCACTTGGCAACGTTCACGGAACGGACGAATAAAATCGATCTGAACGGTTGGTTTTTAGCGTACAATTCACACGCGCCACAGGGCAGGAGATGGAACGGTCACGATCCTAGCGGTTCACTTCAGCTGTGTGGGCAATAAACATAAATTACTCGTTTGTTTCTGACGGAGCGTTCGATTGGCCTAGCCGAACGCTTTGTCAGAGGTCGGCCGGTCCTTGTGCTGAATCAGTGAATATTGAACACGCATTTCAGCCGGATGCGGACACATGCACCTTTCGTTTACGATTTTTGCCCAGTGTTCAGCCTAGAGAGATGACTTAAAGGATCCAGTCCGCAAGCACTGTGTTGGGAAAAAAAGACTAAAAAGAAACGCATATTTGTTTGGCAAACAAGCTAAACAAAGTGCCCCTATGGTTCAATCTCCTCGCCGAATTCTCGCCAGCACAAGAACGTCAGCAAGGCATTCTCTATTCTGCTTCGAACGAACACAGCGCTATATTTTTATTTGAGCTCATTCCCTCGAGTTCTTATAGTATATAAAATAAACTCATTGTCTCTGTTTCCTGTGCGTATCTTTTTTTTTTTTTTGAAGGGGAGGGGAAAAAAAGGGGGGGGGGTGCGCATCCCTAGCATGGACTAACCGCGAAGGCTGTGCTAGCGCGAGCGGCCAGCCTTGACTGCCTTGACTGGAGCACTTGCTGCACGAGCGCTCGTGCAGCCGCCGCGGCTTCATTAAAAGCGACTAGCTCGCGCTTTTAGCACGCGCGACTAACAATAGTCCATACTAAGGTGAGACGAAGTATATAAGTTTCACAAATCTCTTGAGAACAGCAGTTTTCTTTATAAAAATGAAAGCATCTCTATGAAAAAAGTGTATAAAATAATAAAATAAAAAACTGTAAATATCGTACTTTCATGCAGAACCGTGATCTCCGTTTACTGGTTAGGTCAATGCCCCCAATTACCTGGTCTAGAATTTTTAAGTAATGCTACGGGAAAGCTTTTTTTTAAGCAAAAATTTGTATAAAAAATGTAATAAAAAAAACTGTAAGTACCGTGCTTTCATGCAGAACCGTAATCTCCAATTATTGATTGAGTCACGGCCCTCAAAAATCTGGTTTATAATTTTTTGTAATGCTAGGGAAAGCTTTTTTTGTAGAGGCGCAACTTGAAGCACCGGAGTCACGCTGCCGACGCTAGGAGTACACCAATCAAATCACTCGGAGAACCAAAAGGATGAACGTTTATTCGAAGAAGCTCCCGTGGGAAAAGTCACTGAATGCATCTCGTTAATAAAATCACACGAACCCGTCAATAAGATGAACGATTAGAAACGCCATCTATACCTGAAATTTAGGCGTCATTGTACTTCGTAACAATTCAAACGCCACGTGAAGGGTACTGCATCTGCTTTAAAACTATCAAAATGATTGAGAACTTTTTTAACATTTAATATGTTCGCTTTATTTTTATTCCTACTTCCATAAGCGCTGCTTGTGATGATGACATGTGCTATGACAGGAACCGCCGATGTTTTCGGAGCAGTTTAGACATTTAAAAACAAACTGAACACCGTACAAACAAACGCGATCAAGCAAAATTTCAGCATATTCGCTATGGTCACAAAAAAGTCATGAGACAAAACAGTCTAACGAACAAAGAGCAAACAGGTAGTGGTGTTAGGAAACCTGAATAGATGGCGTAAGTGTCGTTGGATAAGAAGGGGGCCGGTGGCCAGTGTGTTAGCGAAGCAAAGCTCGGAGAACGTTTAGTGGAAGTTCGCGCTGCAGAACCCAGGGGTCCTGGCTTGAATCCCCACCCTCTGCCCATTTCGACCTGAATGAGCATCGCACCGGCGTGCAGTCGTGAATAGCTACTGCGTGATGCACGTTAAAGGCTAGCAGCACCGGGTAACTTTCACACCTACAGCTTAAACCCCAAACACCCATTGGGGCTGACTAACATCCTGCTTTGTAAACTAAGCACACAACACAATTCCTTTCTTCCGGTTAAGAACTCGTAAACAAAATGAACCGACGTTTTATTAGCATATGGCAAGCTTACGGAAAGAAAATGCAGGCGCAGATGATTCCGTGTTTGCAAGAAATCAAGGGGGACTCTAATTGCACCAACATTATTTGACATTTATAATATCCATAGAAACTAAGAAAGCAATGTCGCCTCTGGTGATTCTGAAATAAGAGCTTTACCAATTAAGCACACTTTGGTAGTACAATATCATCCCATATAATATATATATATTTATATATATATATATATATATATATATATATATATATATATATATATATATATATATATATATATATATATATATATTTATGTATAATAAATAAAAGGCTTGGGTCGTTAGGCCTAGACAGGTCGTTACGGCCCCTGAAGTTCCGTGTATCAATGGGAAGTCTTAAAAAGATTAATGGGAACAGGGCAAGCAAGCGCTGATTTTATTTTCGTGCAGTACTGAGATGCACTACTTCGTCACCGGGGTGATCGAAACCGAAACCATGCCACTGCTATCCATGACCAAATGGGTCCCATAATGCAACGCACGCATTGTTGCGTGACAAGATTTTTGGAAGTAGTCTATTGGTGATTGTTTCGATTAGAAAATACGTCTCCCTGAGCCTTAGATAGGATGTCAGGAAGCTGAGGTAATGTCGTTTTTGGTCTGTTTTGTTCGCTTCTGTCGAGGCCTGTTTTATTATTTGGGGGGTGGGGGGGGGGGGCGCAAGACATGTTTCACGGGATTTCAGATAAAGCGTTCAGATAACTGACAACCCTGTTCTTAAGCACCAAGATGACTGAACTGCCATTACCACTGATCTCTATTGTAGTAGGCATCATTGTGAATCGGGATCCCGACGGTGGCACCACCGGCGGCCGTTCCTTGACACCAGGCAACACATGCGAGTTTATGGTAGAAAAATTATAAAAATTAACTTTTTGAAGTTGATATAAAGTGTCTTGTGAAAAAAAAAACTTTTATGAGGTTTCACCTGAATAATAATAAAGAATTTGCAGTCGTCGGTAACTCTTGTGAAGGTCCTTACATTACACTAACTACGCGAAAAATCTCTGTCGTCTGCTGCTATCATCTGAATTCCGTTGGTCGACTGTTCCAAATCGTCGCAGTCGTGCTCCAAAAACGTCTCGTTCTTGCTTAAAGTAACTCACAACGCGAACACAGTTTCTTGTGAAAATGTTTTAAAACGAAAAGTTACTTTAGGGAACAAGAGTAGATTTGTCATCAGACATCGTCTGCTTTGATTTGGACACAAAACTGGTGCCTCAAAAAGAATCTGCCACCCTTCTTAAGTGAAAATATAAAAGTAAGCATGCCCTTAAAGAATACCTTTCTGACTGCTTGCATATGACGGCGTGGCTCCCACCGGCTGTTCGTGGGGCCCGTGGAGGAATAAGTCAGCGGGGGATAGAAAATTTGATTTTCAGCTACAACTTTAGTGTAGGAAATATCGACATCACAACACAAAACGTTTCTCACCATTCCCAGAAAACTTCGTCGAAGTTTAATCGTTCAAAACACAATAAAGATGAGAGAAATCTTACTTCTCCACGTTTTTTTCATCGGGTTCAATATATTTGCTGGTGTCAAGCAATGGCCGCCGGTGGTGCCACTTGACCCCCAAAAAACAAGCCTCTATCGGCGGTTCAGCCCGCTACAATAAACATCAGTGGTCGTTGGACTGGAGCGCAGCTCATCTAGTGACTTTAGTTTTCCTACTCACCTGTAAAAAAACAGCGAAGCCAGCAACAGTAGAACCGCGAAGAGGCAGAACATCGCCGCAGGTGTTCGCGCTCGCGATCGAAATGGTAGTGGCGCAATTTCCTGCGAGAGCCGTTTACGAGAACCGTTTTTGCGCACACTGCGCAGATTTCGTCTCCGTAGTGCTGACTGCGGCGAAGGTACGTGTTACCACACATTGCGAGGGCTCGCCCGTGTGCGGTTCACCGCTCCACGTCAAGTTGCGTAAATTAGAGAGTTTTAGCGGTCGTTTATGCAGGTCGCTCCCCTTACGCTTACCCGCTCAGCCTTACCGGAACGGCAAGGTCGAAACAGGCTTTAGCTTGCCGCGGAGCCGTATATGTGGAGAGTTTGGCCATCTATTGGGAATCATAGGAAACAGATCTCGGGAGGCGCCATTGGCCGAAAGCCGGCTGGGCGTGTTCCAGGGCGTCTTCACAAATTCGAATGTGGCCAACCAGAAGCCGGAAATATTACCCTGGCGGTGGTCGAGAGAAACAAACTTAATAAGTTCGTCGAAGTAACTCTCGGTGACCTAAAATATGGTGCACGTGATGTTTCAATCACGGTCATCCAAAATCATGGTGGAAGAGTGCGACTAGCGGAACGATCGACGTAATCTGTACGCCAGGCGCCGAGGGCCGGGAATCTGCAGTCCGAGAGGTCACACTCATACAGTTATTATAATGTACGCTAGAGGTTCAACAGGTGTTAGTGTCTATGCGACTTCCGGTAGGCAAATTGAAGCAGACAGCAACCAGTCTACTTTCGCGGTGCTCCTGTGCATTCCTATGGCAAAACGCGCGTGAATTTTGTCTCTTCACCGAAGAATAGCATGAATAACTTTTGTTATTTCGGTTGTACCGGATATTATGTACCTTTATTAACCGTATTTACTCGAGTAATAGCCGCATTATTTATGAACAAGGCCCTTGCGTCTACTTTCCTGCAGAACATATATACAGCCAATCATCGCGTTGCGCATAAATAACACAGCGAATAACCAGATCGCGAACACGATTCTCCATACAAATGCAATCTTCACAGATGGTATCTTCGCACGAACACGTTATTTCTGGCCTGCAAACTGCTGGAATCATGCTGTCGATCCCGGTGATTGTCAATCCGCGTGCTCCGAGGAAAAGCGAACCCTCAGGTTTTCTTCATAAACGGTACGGCTAATACTCGAGTAAATACGAAATATTGTGAAAGTGTAATTGGTTTTGTTACAGCATTTTTCGTTACCACTGAACGATGTTAAACTTCGCTATATTTCAGGCCCAAACCTCCGTTCCATGGCAGGTAGGTAAAAACGAGCAATGATTCAAAGCAAAATAACGATCGAAAGGAATGAAGAGTGTGTTCAAGGTTCGCTAGCATTTTGGTGGCGCTTATATATTTCTAATATGCACGTGCTGTCACAAAATGAGTCCGTTGTGCATCTTTGATCGGTCAGAAAAAACATTCGAACGCAAAATAGAGAGTACGTAGGCTACGAAAGGTGTGTCTTTTTATTATTTCCAATGTCGACCAGTGTTTATCGGGCACCTGTTCTCTGGCTTCTCCCTATTTGTAAAGATTTGTATCGGATGATTTGAACCTAGAACGAGCATCTTCGCACATATATATATATTCATGAGAAGAAGAAATAAAGCTGTACTTATTTCTTGCAAATCAGACTATATTACTTGGCTTTCAATATATTTTGATTGTCTGCATGCACGAGGAGTTACTTATCCAGTTTTACTGCGTAGTTCTTTCCGTCTCTCATGGTTTTTTCCCACATGTCCTTCGTTCGTTGGGCACGTATATCCTTCATGGTGGAAAGCCCTGACGCCGTGTCCGCGCTAACCGTGTCCAACAGTGCACAAAAATACACGTACGAAGCGGTTTTAGCACCGTTTTTCATGCCACGAATTATAAAAAAAAAAAAATCCGTAACAGACCAATATTTTCGTCTGCGCGACTGAGAAATGTTTAAATGTGTCTAGTACGTATGAATTATTCGTGATATTTGCTCTTAAAATCAAGCGCAGAGAGAAAATGCACTCGCTTTTCCGCATAGAAATGCATTACCGGAAGTCAATTTTCGACTGGTCGCTGTCTGCTTCAATTTGCGTCAGCACACAAACACCAGTTAAACCTCTAGCGTACATCATAATAACTGTATGGTCACACTCTGGCCGAGCAAAACAGTGTTTAGCTGCGCATTCGTTTCTTGCATATTTCTGCATGATCATGATCAAAACATCACGTGCACCCTATTTTCAACCATGAAGGGTTACTACATTTCACTCTTACGCGCTCATAAAAACCATTAAAAAACTGTTTGTCGCTACCACCACCAGGGGATTCTTTTCGGCTTCTAGTTGGCCAAGAGAGCATGTCAAGCCCTCTTTCTGCGTCTGGTGCTTAGAGTTATTATAATGTACGCTAGAGGTTCAACTGGCGCTAGTGTGCTGCTGCAAATTGAAGCAGACAGCAACCAGTCTGAAATTGACTTCCGGTAATGCATTTTTATGGGAAAAAGCAAGTGAATTTCCTCTCTGCGCTCGATTATAAGAGCAAATATCACGAATAATTTACAAATAACAAATAACTTGTTGGAGCAAATAAACTCCAACAAAGCTATGCATAAACGGCGTCATTTTAAACTCTTACGGAATACACTTTTAACGTTCCCACAACCGGGCCCAAAAGGCGCGAGATTATGGCTGCGCGGAACCCCTAAGCGTTCTTGGTGCAGTCTTTCTACAGAAGCTGCTAAGATCACAGCCGCCGTACTTTGAAGGAGCCGCTGTCTCGCTGGAAAGAGACATCCGTTCAGAATTCAAGAGTCTGCCGCCGATCGAAGGATTTCGCCTCAGCGTCCCTAGCTACTCCAGCTGGTCACATCCTTCTCTCCAAAACAAATATATTCTCGTTCTGTCAACAACAGGAAGGATAAACTCTAAGTTTGGAGTTTTTGACGTTCCCACGCTTTGAACCAAAACAAGTGTGTCAGCGGTGGCCGGGTGTTGACGTATCATTCGTTGGAAAGTCGACATTGCTTTGTGATGGAATAAAATAACGCTTATTTTACCGGATTAACTTTAATTCCACGGGGAGGTCTATTTTGCGCCCGTTACATGGCGTGCATCCGGTCGTTCTGTTTAGAGGGGTTTCTTCTTCCCAGGCAGGTGCTATGAACAACATTCGGTTCTCCGAATTGCGCTCGCGAAGCGTCATGTGCTCGAGGATATACATTACACATCCTGCCAAGGCCAGACAAACAAGGTGGGCTAGCTAAACGTGTTGAGGATATACATTAGAGTTGTCCTAATCGCGCTTGCGAAGCGTCACGTTGTTCGAGGATATACCCCGTGTCCCAAATAGCGGCCAGGCTCTTTAAATCGACCGCAAAAATCGGTTTCTTAACCAATCGCGTTCCGATTTTGTACAGCGTTGGCCACAGGTGGTGCATTTTTCTACGAAATTCGCAAACAGCAAACTTGATCCATGCAATTTGATTTTTTTTGTTTGTACTTTTGGGGTTATTGAACTTTTTGAAATTTTATTATTCTTTTGTTTTGAATTGTTTATTTATGAACAAAAAGTTAGGGCGCAAACAAGCTGGTGATGTTTTAACATTTTAGACGAAACCCCGAGACTGGGGGAGAAAAAGGACAACACAACATAAAGTCTCAAACACAGCTGAAATTTATAAGACAGAATATTGTGGTTTTATAGGGTACAGGTGCCCCTGAAAACCAGAAGGAATGAAAAAAGGGAGAGGATGAACTTCTTTTTCCCGAACACACAAGAGAGGAGGAAATTGATCAATAGCCACACCGGTACTGTTCTAACTCAAACAAAAGGGGGAGGGGGAAGATCTCTTAAGCCACATCGGTGAGGTCCTGGTAACATCACAAAAGAAAGGGCTGCAGGCTGGTGACCCATTAGGGGAAAGATCGAACATAATCAAAGCCGAACAAACCCCCGATATTTGTCACACCCGAAACAAAGGGGCAGGGGTGAAACTTAAATCCGAACAAACAACATCCTACACAAATATAAAGGTGATCTCCAAACGATCAAATTTGTAGAAATCTTTTCAACTCCGTGTCCAAATTAAAAGACGGCCTATTTACAGCTCGGAGCACGTGGAGCGAAAGCTCGCACTGCAGAACCCAGGGATCCTGGGTTCGAGCCCCACCCCTGCCCGTTTCGATCTGGATGAGCATCGTACCGGAGTGTGGTCGTGTATCGCTACTGCGTGGTGCACGTTAAAGACCGCAGGCTAGTGGTTGTACTGCACTGGCTAAATTGCTCATCTACAGTGAGTGACTCGTCGCAACTTTGAAATGGCTGACCAACTACACGCTGTATAAATATCTACACAACTCCAATTATAGATTCGGTGTTAAAAAGCTCGTGTAATATTGCTTTGCTCTGTCGCGAACTGTTTAAACATTTGTGGAGGACGGAAAAGCGTTTCCTGTGATTTCAGATAAAGCTTCAGATAACTGGCAACCATAATTTTAAGCTTCAAGATGGGTAAGTGTCGTTACTCTGAAGCTTAGCTTATTTCGTGACACTAGATGGGGTATTGGGTTTCTGAGTTGCGTCCAAGGTTCAGAGCGCAGCTCTTAGGCGCCCGTTTCCGGGTTGAGCGGCGTCGGCGTCGGCGTAATCGGCGCGTTGAATTAAGGCAAATTTCCCCCGCTAAATTTGGAGGGAATTTTCCCGCTAAATTTAGCGGGGAAATTTTTCCGCTAAATTTAACAGGAAAATTTCCCCACTAAATTTAGCGGAAAAATTATTCCGCTAAATTTAGCGGGAAATTTTTTCCGCTGAATATAGGAGGAAGCGTAACCCGCTATATTTAGCGGGACAATTTTTCCCGCTATATTTAGCGGGAAAATTGACGTCACGTGACCTAAACAACAATTCAGTTCCGCCTAAATTTAGCATGAAAATTGTTACTTAATGTCCCCGCTATATTTAGCAGGAAAGTTTCCAGCTAAATTTCCCGCTAAATGTAGCGAAGAAATTTGCGCTAAATTTAGCAGAAAATTTAGCGAAAATTTTCCGCTAAATGGGAGGGCAGCAGGCGAGGAGGGGGAGAGTACGGAGGGAGAAGAGGGGCATACCCTCCCTCCCCCTCCTTAAGAGCTACTTTGTGTAAAAATAAATGAAGTGAATTGAACTGGTCATTTTAAGAAAATCATTAAAACACTTGAAAGACTGCAACGACATGAGACCGAGCACGTTTTACAGTATCATAAACTAACAAATAGACCAATCAAGCAAATGTTTAAACCGTAAAAACGATTGAGAAAGTCAAACACATGTAAATGTAATATTATGAGCGAAAAAAACCCCTCATGTTTACGCATCCTTATTCCTAGCGTCAGATAAAATGCAAGCTGAACGTTTGTTGACTATCTTCCAGACTTGAAAAGTAATCCGTTACAAGTAACGGATTACTTGTAATCTGTTACTTTTTCAAGTAATGTTGTAATTGCCACGTTACCTTTTTTGGAAGTAATTTGTAATGTAATTTTGTTACAAAATATTGGTAACGAATCACTTTAATTACTCGTTACTTTTTAAAAATATGAGCATAATGCCGTAACTGAAGCAATATGAGCCCAACATTCAGCAGCATAAAGAGAGTAAGTTCAACAAAACAGAAAACATCAGGACGGGTAGAAGAGCCAAAACGAAAATAGGATTTTTTTTATGACCGGTCACTAGAACCACTAGAAAAACGGGCAAGGCATGTATAAATATACGAAAGACAAAGATCTAGTAAGGCAAAGCCGAGAAATCTCTGTCTCCTTCCATCTTGTTTTTCATCTTCTCCCGGGCAGGAGAAAGCTGTTCGTGTTTATTTTTTCTTCTCTTTTACACCGTTTCACCATTTCCAACTCCTTCGACGTCTCCCGCCACCTGTAAAGACATCAAACGCGGGTCCGCACCCCTCGATTTGCGGGTTCACAACTCGTGTAACAGACGATGTAGCCTCGCGCGAGGGGGTCGAATTCTCTTTGTCTTTGATGTGCGTTATTGTATTCTAGCACGCACATGAGGCACGGCTGAAAAGCGCCCGGCGCGAGGCTTAGAGCATCGTCTTCGAGGATACGGACGATACTTCTTTTGGTTTACTTGTCTGGGCATGGTGATCGAATCCACTCCTCACTTTACAATCAACTGCCAACATGAAGGGGGGGGGGGGGTTAGGCCATCTATGGAGTGCTGACAGAGAGAGAGAACGCTTAAAAGTGGTGCGATCCTCTATTGTTTTGTGAGACCGTTGGCCACCGCTTCTCTCGCTCTCTTTTCCTCCCCTTCCCTGTCCTCCACGAATATTGGTATCAAAGTGAGAACCGATGAACGATCGATAACCCGTAACCTCCACTTTTTCTCTGACTGATCGAATTTTCGGTCATGAAGTGTCCGTCGTCTCCATGGCCATCTCTTAATGAGCAGTTCAAAATTCAGGGCATTAAGGAGAACAGAAACCAAGAGTTTCAGTGCATACTTTGCTTGCCAAAAAAAAAAACACACACTGTCATCAGCAAGAACAACAAACTCTAATCTACGGAAACAGATCAAGATAAGCTGGGACACCTGCATTCTGCATTGGCTATGCATGGTAACGTTAGAACCAAGTTTATTTTTCTTGTGAATAGAAGGCAAAACACCCGAGTGAAAAGGGAGCTTTCGTAGAACGCTTCTTTAGCACCGAATATTGTAGCGGAGGTAGACGCTGCTACTGAGCATGCGCACCGCTAGCTTTGTCTTCACAATTCCAGAGATCATTTCCGGAGGCCGTAAGCTAGCGGGATGGCGGGTGTGGTTGCAGCTTTCGGTGCCTTTTCAGCTTACAGATGAAAGGAGTGCACCTTCACTCTTTCTCTTAAATACAATATTTTATTTTTGCAAGGACTACCATAATACGGGCGTATAAGAAAAGAAAAGTAGCGTTGCAGAACATTTCTGAAAAAAATATCAAAATTTTTTCTATTGTTTTCTGGATAAGTGTACGGCAAAAAATAACGTGAAATTAAATTGTACCGTAACGAGTAAAGTAATTCGTTACTTTTCAGCGAAAGTAATTTGGAACTGTATTTCATTATATTTGAGGCTCGGGAATTTCTAATTGAAATCCATTACATTTTTCAAGTAACGAGCACAAGACTGCTATCTTCTCCCCGAGTTCCCTCAGATAATGAACAGAAATTGTTTTGGATTTATTATGAATGCAAAAGACGATGATTTCAGGAAACGCACATAGCCTTCTTCGCTGACCATTGTTGCAGCTTCCGATCCTAAATGTGCGATCATAAATATATGTGCTTCTTATTGTAAATGTTCGGCCGCTATTACAAAACAAGCTTTAGTTGTCCAAAGTAAATGACATTTGAACCCTCGTGCTGTCTTAGTCATCTGCATAATGAATGTGGCTTAGTGCTAACGCTGATTTCTGCGCCCCATCCTCGAACGCATTCGGTACGCCAAAGGTGCAAATAGTGCAATCGCTCTGCAAAATTAACTGCACAAGTTGTGCACATTATGATATAAGGCAAATATGTAGTATAGATACAAGTCTGTAACCATACTTTACAATGTAAGGCAAGAAAACGCGCTGAAACGGGGCAAGAAATAAGAAACAAGAGAGCGGAGAGACGAGTTGAGGGAACCTAATGAAGGCCACGTCCCGTGATTCTAAGATGGCAATGCCCATGCTACTGAGGATGAAAAGTAGTATACAACTGCCACCGCATCACCTACCGGCGGACATGTTTTGTTGTTGTTGTTTTTTACAGCGATATCGCAGCGATAGCTGTTAGGAGGACACTTCGCGGTTTCACGCCGTCGATCTCGCTTCGTATAACAACGGGGGCCATTTTCGTCACTCCGCCAAAACATTCCCCGGGCCGCTAATAACAATATAGCAATCAAGCAAGATAACATGCATGGTCAGTAAAACAATCCCCGCCGGGCATACTGGCAGTGCACTGGGATAGGTGCCCATGTGATCCAGAATTAGCACAAACAACAATTTCGGGAGATGCGCGGATAGGCCTCCTGCGTTGCCCAGGGGTGCTGCGAAAAGGGACTTGTTAGGCCTTGTTTTGGGTAGTACAAACTTGAGCGTCTCAAACTGTCAGGCATGCAGAAGTGTGCCTGCTCTGCTGCGGAGCGCGAGATCACGATGAAAATATAAAGAAACAACAAAAATCCGAACGCCGTCAAAGCTAAGACGCTAAGAGCGCGAGCCATGAGATGCCGTTTCACGCGTTCCAAAGTAGACATGACAAAGAAAAAGAAAAATTAAAGCCTCGAGACAAAGGTGTTTCGACGTCACCGCCCAGTGATAAGGGACGCGTACCCTAGCGGTGGTGTCATGAATTTGGCACTTTTGATTGTCTTCCGGCGTTGAGTCTGGCCGATATTTGGCGTCCAAATTTGTTTTTTGTTCTTCAGCACCAGGCAGAGTTAAAAAGCTCGACCAACGTGCCATAAGTAGCGCGAGGCTCGATCAGGTGATCTTGTACTACTCAAAACGAGGGCGCTACAGTTTGTTCAAAGCTTCAGCGCAGGAGGCCTATAGAACTGCTTTAGAATTGTACGATGCATTCTCTATCAGAAAGCAAGAGAAGACAACTCCGTTGGTACTCGCTCAATGCACCCGACAGATGCAGAGTTTTAATTTCTAATCAAAGAAAGATGGTATCAATATTGAAAGGTAATAGGCCCTGGAGAAGGGGAACAAAGAAGACAAAAGACAAACAAAAATCTCCAAAGACAGCTAGGTGACTGATGCGCGCTGAAAAAACCCGCCTGGTCGTGGTATCGAACCAGGGACCTCTCCAATTCCAGTGGAGCGCTCTAGCAACTGAGCTAACCAGGATTTAGCCGTAAATAGAACAAACGGGTTTTATCAGTCGCACCAGTCACCTGACTGTGTTTGGAGGTTTGTGTTTGTCCTTTGTTCCCTTTGTTCTCCTCCAGGGATTATTATCGCTTATTCTGTCCAGCTGACCTGCACAGTTGCATTAATTGCATTATCATCGTATTAATAGCGTGTGTTTGTTTCAAGAAACCTTCACTTGAGAGTGCATTTTGTCTTGTTTACTTCCTTGTCCCTGTTTATTCGGCGCTTTTCGTTTAGAACGTGGGACTATTTGTACCGAACTGATGTGCGAAAACAAGCTCCCCTCCTACGCAGATAGCTGAAATGCTCTCTATCAGACATGTACACGTTACCCAAACAGAGTAACTAAATACCGTTACTCGTTACTCGCTTAAAAAGTAACTAAATACGTTACTCGTTACCGACTCTCAAAAGGAAAGCGTGAGTTACCTCAAAAGTAACGAGTTACTCTTCGCGTTACTTTGAAGACCAAATACACAACTGTTTTTGATTCATGGTTTATTGTTTTCTTTTTAGTAGTCGTTGCCCTTAAGCAGCAGCTGCCTGTCGAAGTTTTCATCAGTTATGTTTCCCGCTTCCTTGAAAACACATTTCCGGTGACGCTGAAGCGTCGTTCAACTGACGCGCTCGAAGGAACGGCAGTTTTGTACTTCAGGAAAAGCTGGTGAATCTTCGGGAACTGCGCCTTCATTGAGGGCAGCGGATAAGGGGTTTTGTGCCTTCCCGTGTTTGCAACCTCCGGGTTTACATTCGGTCCGGACCCGGTTCTAGAAAGTTCAATTAACGAACCTGTTTGGGCTCGCTGGTTGAAGGACATTCTCAGCTGTAGAGTTCAGTACAGCAACGTTTATCGCTGGACACGTCAGTCGAACTGTTCGACTGACGTGTTCAGCGATACATGTTGCTGTATTGTCATACTGTTTATTTGTTTTTCGGGTTTTCCATCTGCCTTTGTCGCAATAGACACATACTAAGGCTAGAACAAAAACAAGGCCGTTATTAAAGCGGTGTTGTACACGTTACTCCTCAAAAGTAACGAGATACCGTTACTCGTTACTTGGCCTTTAAAGTAACTAAATACCGCTACTCGTTCCTTTTCTGAAAAAAGTAACTAAATACGTTACTCGTTACCGAAAATAGTAACTAGATACAAGTAACTCGTTACTTGTAACGCGTTACGTACATGTTTGCTCTCTACTTAATACACCCTTATTGATTCCAATAGGCTATGGAATTTTCGCCCGGTGTGTCACTCGGTTTAATACGAAACGCCTGTGCGGACTCTATGGTGCGCGCTCGCACCTTTACCGTTCATTCAGTCCATCTGCTCCGAAATGACACATCGGCGGCTCCGACGTCACACCTCAACTGTTGCTGTGGTTACCTTTCGGGTTTCGTAAGTGTTTACAATTTTTTGTAGCGTAAGCTACACTGGCCGAGGTTGAGCAGTTGCGCGTGGCTCCTGGAGAGCCGTGCTGCGCATGCGCGAGGAGCAGTGACGGAACGGGTAGGACCATAGCCTCCTTTATACGGAGAAAGCCTGGCACGTCGCGAAAAAAAGTGGCCGCCAAAAGTAGGAGAGGAGGGGCGGGAATCGCGAGCGGAGGAAGCTAGACTGCTAGCGCCACACAAGAGCGAGCGGCCAAACGCAAAAACAGTCTTCTTTTTTTCCTCTTTTTTTTTTCGGAATCGCGGAGAAGAGAAAGTCAACGTCAACCCTTCCCCTTCGCCGTCCCTGCGTCCGCATCTCCGCAGCGGTCCCGGTCGTCGCTTTCGTTTGCGTTGGAGGTTGTGCGACGAACTGCCCGGAAAGGTCGGTATCTGGTGCTTGGAGCGTTCGGCGATTCATGGGCCATATACTTCGTTTCACCTTAGGTTTGAACGAAGTCAAAGATATACTTCGTTTGATCTTACGTGCGAGCGAAGGCAGTGCTAGGCGTGCGAGCCGAGCACTCATACGTTCGCTGTTTTGCACGCGCGCTTATCCAGTTAATGCTTTTCCTCGGGCTATCCTCTCCCGGAGTACGAAAACGACGGTGACGAAAACACAAAAACAAACGTGGTTCGGGGAGCGGCCGCTCATGACCCAAGCGCTCGCAGTCTATCTCTACCCTTTCTGCTCTGCGCTACGATATTGGTCACCGCTTCGCGCGCTCCTCCTCTCCTTTTTTCTGCGGCCGCGCGCCCTATGGCTCCGCCGTCGATGTGCCAGGCTTTCTCCGTATAGAGGAGGCTATGGTAGGACTGGTATGGCGCCTGCAGGTCAGTTCCCGATGCACGCGCTGCGCGCATGCACCCGCTCCAGATCATGGCTCGCGCTGTCCGGTTGTTCTGGGCGGCAGCTGGGTTGCTTGATACATAACAACACGGCGCACAGCTGTCCAAACCAACGACGGGCATCTGGCACGCCCCAGCGGAGGACTGAGGATTAATTTGGACCACCTGGGGATATTTTGACGTGCAACCGAAAGCTCGGTTACACGGCGCCTCCTCCGCAATAAGAAGAGTGGAGAAGCTTAACTCATCGGATCCCGAAGTAGTCACATAATGCGTATACCGTGTGTGTGTCATTGAAGCAGCAGTAAGCATGATAATCAAGCTAATCCTAGACAACCAGGAAAGCTAAGAATAACCAGCTGAACCTAAGCTTATGCTACGTATATCCTGGCATAGCCGAGCTAAGCCACTGCATTTTAATTTTTTTTTCTCTTTTTTGTGCTAGGGAAGACGGTGTTCGAAGAGTTTTATATCGTGAGTAGCGCGTTCTTGCGGAATTAAAGACAAAAAGATTAATGCGAATAAATGTCAAGTAAAAGACTTTTGGAGTTAAAATCTATGAGAATTCTGACCGAGAGTGGTTAACAGAGTCTGGAATTATTGTAACTGCGAGTCGCCCGAATAAATTTCTCCCCATCGACTCATCGTTTGATATCAGGGCTACTTGATACCATTTATTAAAAAAACAAAAACAAATATCTGAGAGGAAAGATGATTTAACTTTTGAGTGACATCGTTCTGGACACCCAGCTCGATTTCAAAAATCAATTTTGCAACTTTCTTTTTAAACTTAGAAAAGAAAAAAAAAAAGATCGGTTTCGAGGAAGGCGTAAGCGGTAACCAAAATGCACAGAGCAGAAACCGCAAAGAACGAACAAATCAGAGCTGATTTTATAAATATAACGGTAAACGTAACCGTAACCGAACTGTTATAATTTTAGGTTTGAGTCTGGCAGTAATCGTGAGGTCGTCCTTAGCCCCTGTTTTTGTTCCGGCATCCGCATACCCACATACCGAACAATTATACATACGTTCCTAAATGCAAAAAAAAAAAAACGAAGAAGGGAAGGAAAGGAAAGTGAACAATGCAATTGCGCGATCAGCTTGCCCTTGCGGAAAGCTAACCGCGCACATACCAGCCCATGATTCATTATACTCCACTTAATGTGCAATGTGAATTATCGCGGAAATATTTCGGCCTATTTAGTATCGTTAAATGCCGTGCGGCAAGTCCAACGCAACAAACGACAAAAAACAAACCAAAACAAAATCAGTGGGGTACGAGCTATGTGTTCTAACGCAGCGCAGCTGCGCGGAAACAGAACAGGAATGTTTTAGATTTCGGGAGAGGGCACTTCAGGGAAAATAAATTCAGAAGTCTAGCGCAGGCATTGCGCCTTGCTGAAACTCCGATCGAAATGACGTTGCGCCATTTCCATCGAAATGCGAATCTCACCGGCTTGCGGTCATGAATCGCTACTGCGTGATACACGTTAATGGCCCCGGGCTAGCAGCACTGGCCAACTTTCGCACCTAGAGCTGAAACCCCAGACGTCTATTGGGGCTGACTAACATCATGCTTTGCCAGCTAAGCACACAGCACAAATACTTTCTTCCGGTTAAGAACTCGTGAGCAAAATGAACTGACTTTTATTAGCAAAGGGCAAGCTTACAGAAAAAAAATACAGGGACAGATGACTCCGTGTTTGCAAGAAATCAAGAGAGATTCATTCTTATTACAACGACATTATTTGACATTTATAAAATCAATAAACACTAAGAGAGCATTGTCGCCTCTGGTGATTGCGAAATAAGAGCTTTACCAATTAAGCACACTGCGGTAGTCTAATATTTATTTATTTATAAATACTGCTGGTCCGTATCAGGGATCGTAGCAAGGTGGAAAGTAACATAAAACGAAGCGTTAAAGTACCAAAGAGTTACTTCAGAACACAAAGCGGAAACAAATGCACTTACAGAGTCTTGGTTATAATTTCGTAAGGAAGCCCATTCTATTTTACAGTCGAGGAGAAAAGGAGAATTTGAAACTGTTGATGCGCGGTTGGTAAGGTGCAATGGTAAGTGGGGTTCTTTCTCGGGTGGCGTAATCAGTAAAGAAGGTGATATATTCGTCAACGGTAATTTTATGCCGCCCCTTAATCATTTGAAATAAAAAAACGTAGTCTGCATACACGGTTTCGTTCTTGAACCGGGACAAACCCAAGCTGTTTGCTAAGCTCGGAAATGGATGCCTTCTTATAGGCATTAAAAATGAATCCGACAGCTTTATTTTGTATTCGTTGTATGCGATTAATTCTTACCTGTGTAAATGGGTCCCAGATAATGTTTGCTTACTCTAGAATCGGTCGGATGAGAGTCTTTTGTATGCCAGGAGTCGAGTATCTGAAATCGCTAATTTTTGTGTTCGTCTGAGGAAAATAATCTACGGAGGGCGTTAGAGGAAAATAAATTCATCAGTTTATCCCATCTGAGATCGGGACTGATTCAGAGACCGAGATATTTGAATTCAGTAACTTCTCTTGGGATCATGTTCGTTCATGTGATAGAGAGAATGGAAGTGGCCTCATTTTTTTAGTGACGGACATTCAAACATTTTTGTCATAATTTATACATATTCGCCATGTTTCACACCATTCCAAAATCTTGTTCAAATCATCATTAAGCTTATTTCGGTCATCAACACACTTCACTTCCTTATACAGCGCACAATCGTCGGCTTAAAGACGTATTTTGACAAAATCTCGTCGAGAATATCATTGATAAATAGCAAGAAGAACAAAGGCGCAAGTACCGATCCATGGGGACGCCAGAGTCCACTGAAAGTAGGGAAGAACCGTCATTATTAAATTCTACATATTGGTAGTGGCTTGTTAGGTAAGCCCGTATCCAACCAATAACTTCATTATTTTTGAAGCAGTTATTCAGATTTTTTCTATGAGCCTTGCATGCAACACTTTATCGAACGCTTTCGCGAAATCGATGAAGATGACATCTACCTGACTTTTCTTGTTCAGGGCGGAGGTAAGGTCACGAACTGTATCAAGAAATTGAGCCGTTGAGAAAATCCTCGTCTGAAGCCATGTTGGCTGCTCGACAGTACGTTGTGTGTTTCTAGAAATTCAAAAAAATGTGTTTATTAATAATGTGTTTAAGGAGTTTACGGAGAGAACAAGTTAATGAGAGAGGTGTGTAATTAGTAATCAACTCTTTGTTTCGGGTTTTATGTAGCGGTTTAACTCTGGCCATCCTCCAATCGATCGGCACGTCGCCTTCATTTAGTAACCTGTTGAATATAATGACTAGATATTTCGACACAAGCTCTGCATATCGTTTTAGAAACGCGTTTGGCAAGCCATGCTGGCCCACTAGACTTCCGTGGGTCTATGTTTAAGAGTAAGTTTAAAAATTTCCTGTTCACTCACACGCACGTTCTCAAGGGATGGTGAGTGGTGAGACTCGGTAAAAGGTCACGATGCGATCATCACGTGTGAACACAGATTTAAACTCTGTATTGAAATGATCAGCAACATTTCTGGAGTCTGTTTTAAGAACGCCATCAATTGTATAAAGGCATTCGTGTTTGTAGGCTTGGTAAGATATGATTTCAAAGCTTTATACTTCGTTGCTTCAGCTCCGTGTTGGCCGATGTTATGCCGAAGGCCAACTCAAACAGCGCAAAAGTTCAACGTCATGGCGTGCTCTTTGCAGTTGATAGGACCAGGCGGTATAAGCCGTCTCTCTGTGCGTGCTCCTCTGCCGTCTGGTTCTATAGCGCACAGAGCACGCCATGACGTTGCACTTTTTGCGCTGTTTGATTGGCCCTCGGCTCATAACATCGGCCGTGCTGGGACCGAAGCTGAAACGCAAGTATAGTACAATTTCATAAAGTTTGAAAAAGAGATGTTAAAAAGCTTTGTTTATCTGCCCTCAATGGACCTTTTTCTACATACCGACGGCACCAGGCGGTGGCTGCACGAACTAAAAATCGAGGAAGGGACCTACCTGCGCTACCAATCGATAATGGGAGCTACGCTACCAGTTTCTTCGTTCTCTGAGCAGCGGGGCGTGCCCAACGCGCCGTCCAAGTGGGGCATCCGTGGCGTCCACTTAAACGTCGTGTTATTCTTTCCGTCCGCTTTCTTTTTTTGCGTAACACAATTATATGTATGCTGCAATTACGTTTGCTACTCGCTGATCTATAGCCTCCTTCCGAATTTCCTCGATGTTTGGTGCCAATTTCCGCCGCTTGGCATCGGGCGCTCGCGCGTGCGCAGAACGCTCTCGGAAAAGGTCCATTGTTCTTTTAACTTTTCGGAAAGATCTTTAACTGGTCTTTCAGGGATTGATTTATGTGGTTTTACATTTCGCTTTTAAACGTCGAAGTCGACATTTTAAATGAATGGATTCACCGTGAGATCCATAGATTGTCACGGCTTCCGCTTTATGGTTCGTACTGGCACGTACATTTTAATATAATAGTTCACAATGTTTTAAGCCTAAGCCACAGTTGGTAAACGTCAGAACAGGACTCGGATGAAAGCTAAAAACCTCATCAAACTGTAAATCAAGCGTATCTAAAACTGATGTCTCACCCGCGTGAGCGCAAGTCCAGCATTTTGTGACTTTAGGTGTTATCTTTGACAACCTCATATTGTGTTTAAACGCATGGTTTCAATTAGAAAATTGCTCAGCATCATCGAAACACACTAAATCAACAAATTTCAGAACAATAGAAGGCACGCAAATCATTCTACGGCTTTCTGAAAACGCACAAATTCGACGGTTTTTAAGTTTTTCAGAAAGCCGTAAAATGCTTCGCGTGCCATCTACCGTTCTGCAATTTGTTGATTTAGTGTTTTTCGATGATGCTGAGCAATTTTCGTAATTGAAAGCATGCCCTTAAATACAATATTAAAAAGTTAATTACACTGAAAATAATTCACAATATAATTATCCCGAACATTAATCATTTTTCTAAATAGGCCCCTGGCCCTGGCCCAGGATCAAAACGACACAAGCTCTTTTGCGTTACGACGAGTAGTTCTCGCAATATCGAATGTGTCCACTTTTCGTGAAACACCCTGTATGTATATATATTCCCGTTTTTTTTTCGTTTGTTTTTTTTTTCCGGCAAATTTACTGCGCTGACACTATGCTGCCTGTAACGGGTCTCCGAATGGTATGTTTATCGCCTCCTATGCTCCCCATACATCAAAAGTGGTCCAGAGGTAGCAACAAATGACGTCATAAGAGCCGGAGTGTTATGCTGTCGGATGCTGCGATCCTGGCGGTTGGTCGTGAAAATGCTGGCGAAAAGCACGAGCAAACGCGACTGTCGCTGTCGTCACGCGTCCCAACTCCTGGCTGCCGAAGCTTCTGTGGACTGTCACACTGTGGAGAGCGACCTGCAGCGGAACGGGCGTCTGCCACATCCACCACCGCTGCTGGGACGCCGCCAGGATCGGGACCGGCGACAGCTTGACACTTCTGATGACGTCATCAGGCGCCAATCGAGGGACCACTTTTTTTGGACGCGGTAAACGCACCAGCCGGAAACGCGTTCCAGGCACCTATAATAATACCGACCGTCGGGATCGCTGCACACTGTTGCACGAGGTTACACTGCCTTGTCTACATTTTGGCGGAAGGCGTTCACGTGACACTTTGACGTCACGCTGACACCAAACTGCCGCTAAATTTAGCGGGGAAATTTCCCGAGATTAATTTACTAAGTTTAGCTGGAGTTAGTGTCGCGACATTGGCGTCACAGTGTCGCATTTGTGGCGTCACAGTGTCGCGTGACGTCATATAAGATGACGTCACAATTTTTTCACACGACATAAAAGATTTTAGGTTTTACAGATTAAAAAATGAAAGACGTTTATAACTCCCTGTAGTGCCTAATTAGAGCACCGCTCTTGAGGAGGAGGAAGGGAGGGTTCGAAGGAGACGGTATGCCACTCCTCCTCATCCGTACCCTCTCCTCATTTCTCCTCATCTACTCCTCCCGTGCTCCTCGCCTCATCCCCTCTTCCTCCTCCTCCTCTTTTTATCCTCTTCTTCCCCGTCCTCCTCCTCCCTCCTCCTACCTCCTCCCTCATCCTCCTCCTCCTCCTCTCCCGGGCGGTGCATTATGGGAAACGTCCCATAATGCAACGCCTGCGTCATTGCGGTGCATTATGGGACGTTTCCCATAATGCACCGCGCGGTTACGCATGCGGCGACGGCGACGGCGACGCCGACGCCGACGCCGACGCCGACGCCGCTCAAGCCATGAAACAAGCGCCTAAAAGCCGCGCTCAAAAAAAAAAAAAAGTCATGGCGGTAATAATGTTTTTTGTGCAGGTGAGTTGTACCGACAGGGAGACATAATATAGTGGGCTAATAATCGCGATAAGTTTAACAATTAACGACGCAGCACAAGGTTGAGATAACACAAAATCAGGGCTCTTAGCTCAGAGTTCAATTCAATTAATATTTATTTACTCCCATAATACAAAATGGGCGATGGAGGCAGGAGAAAAAGCTGCAGAATTGCAGCTTGACGAAGCCCCTGCCCCCTACAGGCAGATCGGTCAGCGGGATATAATTACATCATTTGAAACAAAACAAAAAAGAACATTTATGCACCACACCGAGAAGTATGTTATTAGGAGGATAATATTTCACGCAATCTATTCTTATTTAAATTTTCAATGCAGACACCTTGTTCTTTGAAAAAATTCAATACTGTTGGAAGTGTGTGCTGAATCATCTGAAGCCCGTAATTAGTTCTTGGACGTGGTACTCTCAAGGTTCCGGCGCTGCGCATATCGTATGCAATATTTTTGTTAGTTAATTTGGAAATTTGCCGTAATGGATGATTAGGAAATTTAAGTGATGCCATGTACATAGTTGCTAGCTTATATTTAAAATATTCTTTGATTTTCATTACTTTATGTTTACAGAAAAGAGGTTCAGTATGTGCGCAATACGACTCATTAGTTACGATGCGAATTGCTTTTTTCTGCAGCAAAAACAATTTATTAACGTTAGTACTTGTCGTAGTTCCCCAAACTAGATGACAGTATGATATACGAGGATTAAATAATGCATTGTAAATTAAAAGTTTTACACGAGCTGGTAATATATAGCGATGCTTATATAGAATACCTATGATGCTCGAAAGTTTGAGAGTAAGATTTTGAACATGCGAGTCCCATAACATATGTTCGTGAAAAATCACGCCTAATGTTTTAACAGTAGTTACAAACTTAACCTCCGAGGAATTCATCATTAATTTTGTGGTGGCCTTACACACTGTACCTTTCGGTTTGAAGATAATTGCATTTGTTTTACTTTCATTAATTTTTAGAGAATTGGAAACAGTCCACCAACTAAGTTTTTCAAGGCATATATTTGCATCGGTAATTAAACTATCAATGTCTTTTCCTGAAAACAATATACTGGTATCATCTGCATAAATGACAAATGAGGCCTTACTTGTGATAGTAACTATATCATTTATAAATAGGTTAAACAGCAATGGCCCCAAGACACTACCTTGAGGTACTTCTGTCCGAACTGCTTTCAGCAGTTCGGATGCCGTTAAGGCGGTTAACGCTGCATTGCGTGTTCTTATTTATTTATTTATTTATTTATTTATTTACATACCTCTAAAGGTTCCCAAGAGCATTGGATAGAGGGGGTGTCATATAAACTTTTACATAATCATACAAGATTTCATAAGCAAAAATAAAAAATAGAAAACATCGAGTCACGCTAAACAGAACCATGAAGGGGACACATACTCACATCATTGGAGGCAGTTGACGTGCCTGAAAAACAATCAAAGCAGTAGACTGCCAGCAAGCGATTTAAAGCATACAGGGCAAGATATAATTCATTCACCTAACGATTCACGCAATGACAACATAAATGAATCATGATCAGTGACCGTCACAATTTCGCTTGCCAACTCATTCTATTCGGTCGCCGCTTGTACGAACGGGGAATATCTCGAACAGATTAGTCCTTGTATATGGAATATGAACTTGATAACAATGATCATGACGAGGGGAAAGGCGAACTGTTGTGATAATGTTGTTTTGACAGAAATCTGAGGAACAACATGATAGAGTTTATGAAAATTGGATAACCTTGCGAGGTATCTTTGCTGGTGGAAGTCAATAGGACCAAGTGAATTCTTAAGTTGAGTGACGCTTATAGACCTTTTCATTTCAGTAGTTGGCTGACCGTCGGGTAGAGGGCGCTGGTGCACTCGCCGCCATGAGGTTGCTTCAATTTAGTTGGTTTCGATTTCACCGCGCACGCCACTGTGTTGCTGTTTCATGCCGTTTTGGCTTTTTGGGATACAAATTTCTTTCTTGCGGCACACAACGAATGGCACGATGGTACTGAGCCACTTGGACAACCACGAAGTGGTTTCGAGTTTGAATTGCGAGCACTTTCTCGAACACCAGATGCGTCTGATTATGTCCAATCGACAATTTTGGCCAGGTTCGGTGGTGAAACAACTGCTCTGATGCAAAGAGAGGATTACTATCGCACACGGCCGTACCCGCAGACAATAGTTGCTAGAAAGAAAAATATAAATAAAGATCTGGAGAAGCTCCGCTTCCAGCACGCGCTTCTTGCCTGGCGCCGGGCTTTGGCTGCGCGTGCACCGAGTGGTATGGAAGGGCTAGAGCTCGAGTCAGATATTCGACTGCACATCTCATATTGTAACAGACTATAATGCATGAGTGCTTATTGAAGAAGCAGGTCCACAACATGATTAACAATGTCCTGAATCACGATAAACAGATGAAGTAACAAGTTTACTGTTTGGATTTCGTACACCAACTTTTTGTGAACTTCGCAGTCTGAAGAAGTCCCCTATAATGACATAGATAATATAAAAAAGGGTTGTTTCCTCGGCCTGTTTTATTTAAATAAATTAAGTTCTCGAGAAATATTTTAAGAGACCAACCTAGGCCGACTAGAAAATTTATTTAAGTTAAGTACTCATTAACAATATTTCACAATATTGGCCTTACGAAATAGACTATTTATTATACGGAGATGTGCTTACAACGTTCTCAAGGCATCAGATAAGTGACAGGCCCCTCAAATGAAATTTGACATTAATCTCCCCTAAAATTTGCGAGATGAAATTAAAGGCAGCAAAAGAAGTGATCTCCGGTAAGTTTGGCTGATGTAAAGCGCCAGTCACCACGTCATGGACCTGTGTAGAAAGCTCTTTACCAGTAAAGAGCTTTCTCTTTACCGACGCGCTTTGTAGATTTATGCGTCGCCAGTTACTAAAAGTAAATCCCTATTCCTCGTCGACAACGCTGCACTTGTGCGATTTTCATGCAGACGGATTCTTTTCGGCGTCACAAATTCTGGACCCCATGCACACTCAAGCTGTCTGTGACTGTTTCTTGCGCGGGAAGTCAAAAGCTTTGTGCTGCAATGATTTACTGAATTGAACTGGTTGTTTTAAGAAACTCACTTAACAATTAAACGACTATAGAAATAGGACTAATTAAGCACGGCATACAGTTTCTTGGAATTCATAAATAAACCGATCGAGCGAATGTTTATATAGCAAAAACGATTAAGAACGTCAAACAGGTGTAGGTGTGATATTGTAAACAAACAAATTGCCTGATGTTTTGACGCACCATTATTTCTAGTGTAAAAAAAAATCATATTAAACGTTTGTTGCCTATCTTGTCTACGAGTTCTAGGGTTCCGCGTTTTCGGTTTCTATTTTTTCAAAATTCGGCGTACTTTTTTCGGTGTTTATTTTAAAAATCAATTTTCGGTTTTTTTCGGCGTATATTTATGACCACAAAAGTTTATCGGCTTTTTTCGGTGAATATAAAATAAACACTAACGGACACCGGATCAGATGATCCTTCTAGCTCTGATATTTGTGATCACTCAAAGAATAACTGCACAGATACATTGAAAAGAAATGGACACTTTACTTGGCAAATGTCTGCGACTGTAAAAGAAAAAAAAACACACAAAAAACACAGAAGTACAAACAAGTCAAATATGAAGCCTATGCCCCCAAACATGGAACTTCACCTTGTGTACATCAGGATTACGTGATCTTTTTATAGTACACAAACATGTGCTTTCCCAGGTTCTTTTCGTTGATATGATCCGTCTTTCCTGTTAATATGATCCTGAGCTTCGAGAATGCCCTCTCAACGCTAACACTGGACAATGCCAGGCTGAGAAGTTGAAATTCTGCCTGAGCCAAAAATCGGCCAATAAACCAATTGTCACCGCCAAAAGAGACACGGTGCGATGTTTTGATGCTCAACACAGCATGCAGAGCTTGCATCAAGTCAGTATTCTGCACAACGAGTTTGAAAACACTCTCGTACATGGCGAAGTCATGGGGCATTTCGGACTTCACGTTCCGATCGATGATGCGCACATTAGACCATAACGTCGTGATGGCATCCGTGTATCCCATACATCCGGACACGTTTCGATAGACACTGTCGTTCCACTTTTTCGACACGGCTCTGCGGTACGACTGGAATGTCGAAGTGGCTTTTTCGGTTAACACCGAATTTTCGAAAATTGATTCGACGTATTTTTATCGGTTTTTATCGGTTTAAATCGAAAATGCCGAACCTAAAAACTGACCTTTTTCGGTTAAAACCGAATTTCCGAAAATGGATTCGGCGTACTTTTATAGGTTTTTATCGGTTTAAACCGAAAACTCCGAACCCTATATATAACCAAAAGCTACTATTTTCGATGTTATAAATACAAAACACGATGCTTTCGAGAAACACACGTGGTTATGTAGAGTGAGTATTTTGTCACCTTCCTTGAGATCCCGAATGGGCGATCATAGATATATTTACATCGTGCTTCCCATGCGAATGTTTCGTCACTATTAGTAACCAAACTTGAGCTCTCATAAGTTATTGACCTTTGAACCCTCCTGCTGTCTTAGAGTCATATGTGCTCAATGTGCGTGAGCGTTAACGCTGATTCATGAGCCCATATAGCCTCATCACACGTAGCCGGCACGCCGACGGTAAAAATAGTCAAAACGTGTCACAAAATTAACCGCAGAAGTTGTGAACATAATGATGCAATGCAATTACATGGTAAATATATAAGTATCGGACGACACTTTCCAGAGTGAGGTAAAAAACGCGGTGAAACGCGACGAAAAACACGAATTCAACGCATCCGCCAAGACGCGGAGGGGAGAGCGGAGCGACGAGTTGAAGCAACCTAATGGCGGCCGCATCACGTGACTGCAAGATGGCAGCGCCCATGCGGAGGAGGGTGAAAAGGTCTATAGTCCATCACTTGACTTAGGATGACGTCATCTGTCGTGGCTTGCTGCAGCTGTTCTTTTGTCAAGCAAGGAGTGACGAACGACACGATCTCCTCTTCAAATGATGTCCCGCCTTCCGTGTCAGCTACTGGCAAGCGTGACAGAGCATCCGCCACACGGTTGTCAGAGCCTCGCTGATACTCAACCGTGAAGTGATACATCAGCAGACGTGAGGACCATCGCGTGATGCGCAGCGGACGATGTCCTGTACCGCGTGTTGACAGAAGGGCAATAAGTGCCTGATGGTCGGTACGTAATGTGAAGTGGCGACCCCATAGGTAGTTATGCCATCGCTCACATGCCCAGAGACATGCCAGGGCTTCTTTTTCTCCGACCGAATACTTTCGTTCTGCTGGAGTGAGCGTACGAGAGGCAAAAGCAACAGTATGGACTTGTTTCCCCGCTCGTTGCTGGAGGACAGCCCCAAGCCCATATGCGGACGCATCTGTTGCGACGATTATCGGCAGGGCGGGGTCGAACATTCGAAGCACTTGACTGGACGACAAGAGAAATTTCAACCGTTTAAAACTTTCGTTGGCCTCGGGGTCCCAAATGAATGGAACGTCTTTGCGCAGGAACCGGCGAAGTGGTTCCACTTCGGTCGCAAGTCTGGGAATAAATCTTGAATAGTACTCCACCAGTCCCAGGAATGACCTGAGCTGGCTGATGTCCGTTGGCACTGGTGTCTGGTTGATGGTGTCGACTTTTTGTTTGAGAGGAGCGATTCCCTGGCTGCTAACTTGGTGACCCAAGAAAGAGAGTTCTCTGACATCAAAGACGCACTTGTCATTCAAGCGTAGCCCCGCATTGGAGATGCGCTGAAGAACGGCTCGGAGGTTAGCAAGATGCTCCTCGCTGGATCTGCCAAAGACAATGATGTCGTCTATGTAGAATAGCACTCCTTCACAGCCATGTAAAATTCTAGACATCATTTGTTGGAATGTGGCTGGAGCAGAAGCCAGGCCAAAACATACTCTCTTAAATCGGAACAGGCCTTCATGTGTTACAAAGGCTGTCAGGTCTCTGCTATCTGGGTGTAGTTCTACCTGATGGTATGCAGAAGCCAGATCTAGTTTTGAAAAGTGGGTTGCACCAACCAGGGAATTAAGCAGTTCCTCTGTGTGTGGTAGAGGAAAGCTGTCAATAACAACTGCCTTGTTTGGCTCCCTGAGATCTACGCACATTCTAATTTTTCCATCCTTCTTCTGGACTACGACGATTGGCGACACCCATTCAGACGCGTCAATACGTTCAATCACGTCATTTGCTTCAAGGCGCTTAAGCTCGTCTGAAACTTGCTTGCGAACCGTAAACGGAAGACGTCGCAATTTGCATTGTACTGGTGTAACAGAGAGGCGGACTTTTACCTTGTGTACATAGCCTTTGGCGTGACCAAGCTCGGAAACAAAAAGATGCTTGTAGTCAGCGCTCAGTGATTTTGGAAGGCGTCCCGCTGTAGATGTTTCATGTGTCGCTGCTCCAGCAGCAGCTTGTCGGTCTCCGATATGAGGAGGACCACTCTTCGGAGAGAGCCGTGATGCGGAACTTGGTTCCCCTACAGCAGCACGTAGGCGATCCTCCCACGACGAGGGGCGCTGCTGGACTTTTTCTGGAGGGCTGTGCGCTACCCCGGCACTATGTGGTACCTCGTTGGTCGATAAATCTCGCCCCGATGACGGGTCTAAGCCTTCGACCTGAGTGTGGAGACAGCGCAACGCTGTCCCTAGGATGCGAAGATCTAGGGCTTGTATAGCATCAAGACCCAGGAGAGACGTGCCAATGTTTGTAACATAGAATAATATAAACGCCGTCTTCTCCTGGTAGGAGACATCTGCGTAAAATGCTCCCAGGACTGTTATTTTCTCGTGTGAATAGTTCAGGAGAGCCGTTGGTGGTGAGAAAAGCTCGATGGTCCTTTTCTCTTTGAGGCTCTTGAAAACCGCGTCCGAAACTATGGAAACGGATGATCCGGTGTCCACGAGAAAGTTGACAACATGATGGAAGACGATGACGTCTATGTAAATGGCCGATCGACGACCACCAGGAGTAACGTTCATCACAACTCCATAATCGTCTTCGTCGTCGTCGGAGACTATCTCTTGGATATGAACGGAGTTCTGTCGACGGTTGGAGCTCCTGCAGACTCGCGCGTAATGTCCGCGCTTACCGCACCCATAGCACGTGGCATTTTTCGCTGGGCAGGCCGCGGCGGTTAGACATTTGTGCAAACCACAGTTTCGGCATTCTGGCAAGGTCTCGTGGTGCGATCTAGGTGCCCAAGGCCCGGATGTGAGCCTCTTGTACTGGACCAACTCCCGGTTATTGCGTCGTGCTGACACCGATTGGTCATGAGTGGACGTCCGGGAGAGGCTCCGATTTGAGGCTCGACGAGACAGAGGCTGGTCGTGTTGTGGTGCATGGGAGGTAGGCGGGCGCCATGACACCTGGCGCGAGGAAGAACGTCCTTTGTTACCTCGCTGCTGTCGATTGGAGGGTCTACGACGTTCTGCGATTGACCTCGCATGCTATTGAAGGTTCGTCGGCATATGGCTGTGATCGCATCACGCTTGCTTCTTGTGCGGCCTTCTCTAGGTGAAGAGCGACGTCGACGGCGCGCTCGAACGTTAAGGCTTTGTCGTAGAGCAGTCGTTCGCGAAGAGAAATCGAGGATATTCCCGCGATGAGCTGCTCGCGAAGGTCTTCGTCAACACGGGTTCCAAAATCGCACGTGGTCGCCAATTGACGTAAAGCCGCGATATACTCTGCGAGCGACTCGTTGGCTTGTTGATAGCGGCGTCGAAACCGATATCGCTCTACAATGGCGCTCGTGGTTGCAGAGAAATGGTTGGCCAAGGCTGCGACCGTTTCTACGTAGCAGTCGTGAGAGGGACTTGCCACATGAGCAGACTGACTTGACGTCGTAGCTTCTCCAGCCGCGTTTACAGCTGGCCCCGTTGCTGGCGGAAGCGTAGCGGTAGCGGGTGGTGGAAGACGACTTACTATGACGGCATCATAGATACGTTGACCTTCATCGCCCAAGTTGTGGATGAGGATGGATTGACGGCGAACGGCAGAAAACTCGGCAGCACCAGCTGCATCCATGTAGCGCTGGAACCGCTTGTACCATTCTTCCCAAGGTACCGGAGGTCGTCCAGGCGCATCCAGAAATGGCTTTGGTGGCGCGATGTTCGAAAAAGCCATCTTCGGTTAAGAGCGGATCAGCTTGCGGCAATCTGACGTCCTGGTCCGATCTAGCAGGAGGCTGCGTCAACGTTCTCGGAGCGAGGCCTATGTCCGAACGCTGCGGTAAGGCCTAACTGCGCTGAGTCCAGAATTGAGCTGCGGCAGGATCGCAGATCGGCGGACCAAGGTAGGCAAAGACGCGCAGTCTCCCGACGAACTTAGAGGCTAGCAGGGACCGTCAAGCATCCTCGTCGCCAAAAGGATGTCGTGTCCCAGCGCGGGACAACGGCAGGGACGTCGTGACTGGACAACCGCCATCAAGCCAATGATGTTTATTTAGGGCGCAAGGACCCAGCACGAGAAAGAGAGAAAGACGAAGTGGCATCTAGTGGCCGAGAATTATAGATGTGGCAAAGATGTAGCAATAAAAGAAGAAGTGAGAATACAACACTCTCTCACGTGACTGAATTCGGTGAATAGCAGACGCCGCGCGTTTGAAGGGCGCGCGGCGCGCTCAAAAGCAGGGGAACGTACTGTCGGGGCGCGTGCAACGACTCTGCTTTGCTGCACGACACTTGATTCGGCTCCTTACGTGATCGGATCTCGGCGAATAGCGGCGAGGGCGGCACGCGGAACGTGGAACTATACTTCGTCTCACCTAAGCATGGACTAACAGCGAATGCTGCGCTAGCGCGAGCGGCTAGCCTTGACTGCCGTGACTGGAGCAGTCGCTGCACTAGCGCTCGTGCAGGCGCCAAGGCTTCATTCGAAGCAACTAGCTCGCGCTTTTACCACGCGCGGCTAACAATAGTCCATGCAAAGGTGAGACAAGGCCTAAACGCGCAACTCTGGCTCCCGTAGGGACCACTATAGACCATTTGCTGTCTTACCCAAGCATCAAGGAGAATGCGGGGATTGGTGTTCCACGCGCCACACGCGCACGCCTTTCGTGTATAAAAGATTCGAAGTAAATAACCAAAGTAAAGCGTTGACGAACGCGCGTGCAAGATGCCTTTTTGTTTTAGGTATTTGCTTTGGAAAAGTTACTACTGCTGAGGCCAGCACGTGCGGCGCGTGGAACACCTAATCCCTGCGTCTCTTTTTGATGCTTGGGTAAGGTAAACCGTTTATACGTTTATACTCGAGTATAAACGGCTCTGGGTAAGACAGCAATAGGTCTATTCACCACATTCGGTGGGAGTTGATACCACGAGGGAGCGCCACAGTATTTGGTGCCCCAGTAGACTTCCGGTAGTGTATTTATTTATCCTTCAGCAATGCACAGCGATCGGGTAAGAAGAGTTTCCTTCAGAGAAGTTTCTGTAGTATGTTTCTAAGAACATTAGTGGATTGTACAAAGTAGTGCAAATAACAAAAGGAGGCGAAACAAATGAAAAAGAAGAGGAAAACCGGAAGCTCGCAGGGGTCTGCCGATAGGGGGTGGTAGTGAGCTTGTTTGCAAACAAACATCGGAGTCTACAGGGTGAAACAAGGAGACGGCAGGCTCTTTAAATCGACCGGAAAATTTGGTTTCTTAACCTATCGCGCTACGACTTTGTGCAGCGTTGCCCACAGATGGTGCATTTTTTTTGTAAAATTTGCAAAGAGCGAACTTACCTGAGGAAAAAAGTAAAGAAAGAAAAAGGCTTAGCTCCTATGGAAACGCAGCGACGCCACCGGTCAGCAAACAACACGGTGCCGTTTCGCACGGGGGACAAGAGATGGCGCAACGAACGCCGCCAACGAACGAGCATACGGCGCCGAGAGCCGGCACTTTAGCAGACGATCCTTTCGACTCAAAGCGGCTCGCGTTCCGCAGGCGTCGCAGAAACAAAAACGGGCGCGGTAACAACAAGAAACTGCAGTTCCTTGTCTGCTAAACAAGCCGGCTCTCGGCGTCGTCTGCTCGTTCGTTGGCGGCAGTTGGCGTCGCGACCGCTTGCGCCATCTCTTGTCTCCCGTGCGAAACGGCGCCGTGTTGTTTGCAGACCGGTGGCGTCACTGCGTTTCCATAGGAGCTAAGCCTTTTTCTTTCTTTACTTTTTTCTCAGGTAAGTTCGTTCTTTGCAAATTTTACGAAAAAAATGCACCATCTGTGGGCAACGCTGCACAAAGTCGTAGCGCGATAGGTTAAGAAACCGAATTTTCCGGTCGATTTAAAAGAGCCTGCCGTCTCCTTGTTTCACCCTGTAGTTTGGTTTGGTGGCGAGCGCCACCAAGCGCTTCACAGTAGCAGTCTCTACCGACGAATGCAATGCCCTGAGGGGCGCAGCCAACGCGCGAAAATATCTCGGGAGGGCACGACTCCATGGTGCAGAAAAGAGCAGGGTGGCGTACTTAAGGTCGTATCTACTTCCGGTACACATACCGGAAGTACATCGGCCTACATTTCTCTGCACCGGTGCAACAGGTGAAGGCAAATCGAATGAGCCCCGTGTAAAGCGAGAAAGTGCGATCCAGCAAATTGTCATAGAGATCAGTGAACAGCACCTAGTCAGCGCCACCTATATAAGTTACTGACCTGATTGGTGGCGCCATGCTGTGGTTCAATGCCTGGCCCCAGCCTGCCCCAGCGCGCACCACCAGCGCCCACAGTAGCGAGTTGGCGTTGGTGCACGAACGACAAGTGGAGATGGAGCCCTCTCGACGGTTTAACCTCGAGGTAGGACCGCAACCGGCGGTCGTCACAACCGAAGCTCCGACAAGTTGTCTCGCTGCGAGATATGGCCTACCGTAGAATCGAGCGCGCCACGGTTGCGAGGAAGCGCTTCCAATAGCTTTCTCGGTTACTCGTTCGCCTCAAGAAGCCACCGCGGATGTTATGCTGTTCGGCACGGGTATCCTTGGGTTCCGACTTGCGGTAAGGTTGGTGTGAAAACGATGAGGACGTTGCACAGCCCGCGCTGCGACATGCAGCGGGTTCTGGCGATCCTGGCTTCACTGCTCGTTTCTCAGGTAAGCTTCGAATTTGACCTAACGCTCTCTAGAAACTCCTGCATGTATATTTCACAGCGCCGAACTTGAAATACCAATCAGTACACGGTATTTAGCCAGTTCAGTCAATAAAAAGTCGATCGCGGCATCGCGCACCAATAGACCGATATCACCAGCCAGTTTCGTTAGACACGCATCGAGGGAACTGCAGGCTTGCTGCCCGTGGGACAACCTAGCCGCAGCACTGCGCGTGGAAGCCATGGAGACGGCACGGGGTGTCTCGAGAACTGCCGCCAGTTTCCTGTAAACTAAAGTTATTGCGGCATCACGCATGCGCCGAACGCTTGGTGAGATCGGTCTATTGTCATGCAGTTTCAGTTGCAGAAATACTGTCATTTCTTTTGAAATGAGGTGATGATAACGAGCATTCCTAATATTGCTCAAATTGATGAACGGATGAACATTGATTGGAGTTTAAAGTGCCTATGGGTGCGCTTTTTGAGCGCGGTTTTCACTGAGCATGATCAGAACGATCTGACATATATAGGCTGCTAAAACCGGCAGTATACTTATGGTGTGATATTCACGTTGCAAAAGAACTGAAGAAGCTCGCCATCAGCACGCGCTCAGCAGCCACAGCCACAGGCTTGGCTATGCCGCCAGTGAATACACCCTATACACAAACACGCGGCCCTGACGTCACGTTGGTGAGGTGGCGCTGCTACTGGTAGGGCATCCTGGGCGGACGCAATCTGGTTCCTGCGCAGCGCGGTGCCCACACCCCGTGTGAGCAAACGCGGGTTTGTTTGTAAATGAGAGCTGGGATGGCCTGCTCCCTTGTCTCACGTACCTAACTGTGAATCGCCTGCGTGCAGGTTCAATGCGGGAAGTTCTCCGTGATTTCGGTACTGCCCAACATCACCAACAGCCGAATGTTCTGCATGATTTACTTCGAGAAGTTTAAAGAGCTGCCAGAAACGCCGGAGGAGTCGGTGAGCTACAGGGGCAGGTCATTTGGCTTTCGTCTTATGCGTTTTATGTTCCTTCTAACTTGACATTAGATAACTCGCTCGCATCCATCTGTGCTTGAGAGCCTCCGACGTGAGTGATTTGTTGTTTACTAACAGGCATCGACCGTTTCCATTATAGACCTCTCGCGTGGACGTTGCACTATTCCTAATCATGGGCAGAGTTCGTTTACAAGAATCAAAAGAAAGAACAAAAACACTTAGGGACAAGGACAGACACCACAGTTTCCAAAGAACTGTGCTGTCTGTCGTGGTCTCTAAGTTTTTTCTACTTTCTTTGATTCTTGTATTTTCGCCATGCAACCCGCTCTTTGTTTTTTGAGTTCGTCTATATTGTGCATGTTTTACTTACAGCGAATAAATTACTTTTCACCGCATTCAATATTCAGTGGCCAAGGAACGTCGTTCTTCCTTTTCTGTGCCACGTTTAATAATTGTACAAAAGGAGCTCCAAGTCTAATTCTGCGATATTAGTGACAAGAAGCTTCGCTTCCAACAAGCGTTCATGAACAATTCACAACTGTGACTGGCCATACACCTAGATTGTCATTTGAAACAATGTATTGTCAAAAAAAAAAGAAAGGCTAGGATCAAGGGAAATAAGCGCCGAAGGAACACGGACCAAAAGTAGAATAACAAGGACACAGGGCGCACTCTCAACTGAATTTATTAGTAAAACGAACATACTTATATACCAAAGGAGCACACCATCAGACACAACACGTCACGCCAGTCCTCGCCTAGCCCACGTTTCAAATATTCAAACTCATCCGTAGATAAAGCCAGAGAAGTATCGCTAATGCATTTTTCACCCCTACTCCTAATTTCAAATGCCTCATGAAGCTCGCGTGACACTTTGTTTTTGTACTTTATGCCAAAATTCTAGTGCTGTCATGCTGGATTACAGTGGAGCGTCGGGGTGCGAGAGTTCTGGCTTGCCTTTCGGTCTTGAACCGATTGATGGTCGTGGCCCGCCGGTAACTTCAGAGAATCAGACTTGCTTGAGTGTCGACTTATTAGGGGTTGTGTGGATATTTATACAGTTGTGTGTATATTTATATATATCAAGGAGCGTGTAGTTGGTGAGCCATTTTCAAAGTTGCGACGAGGCACTCGCTGTAGGTGAGTAATTTAGTTGAGTGTCGACGAGCCGGTATTGGTTGTCGCCTATGACCTGGCGGCACAGTCCTGGTTCGGGGAATGGCCCAAGCACCCAGTCCTGGACGCCGGCCGCTGGCTGTACCGTGCTCACTCCTCTCCTCGTGCGCTCGTTCACGTCCACTTCTCTTTCTCTTCTATCCCTCTTCTAATCATATCCACATCATCACAGTATGCATTTGGGCTAGAAGCTTGTATTGGTAGCCAATTTCCCGTGCTTTCATTTTGCTCCATGGAGCACGCTGTTGCACCACAAATAAGCGATAACTGGAGTAAAAAATGTAATAATAATTCTTTTAAAAAAAGAAAAAAAATCCCATGATGACAATGAAATTTTATGATGAGGATGGTCCGTATACAAGAGCAGAGCGTGGGCAATTGACCTGGACTCGAGTACATATAGTTCCTCCGTTAACATTAGGATTGTAGTTTGACCTTAATCATTCTCCTCTGACGGAAATCACCCAGCTCTGACCATGTCTGGCACATCGAAAACCACGAAGTACAACGGGCACAGGTTTTGTGGTGCTAAGGCGCTACAATCACTTCAAGGAAACTATAAAAAGGAAAGAGAGAAAGGTATATGTTTACTTGTAATTTTAATGTTCAATTTAATAAATGCAGCGCGTTAAAATGTATATAAAAATGATGACATCGGATATTACTGGTTGCTTAGTAGTGCAGATACGTTATATGCATTAAAATATACCTCAACGTATCGTCTAGGCCTGAATGAGCAACATTTATATAATAACCTTTATTTTGATGTGTCCACAAACAGCACTAAGCCTAAACAGTGCTAGTTTGTTATAAGAATGTTTAAAAAAAACAGAAAAGAAACAAGCTACGTCGCATGTGTTCAGGTAGAGCAGGAAGAAAGAGAGGGAGTAGTTTCATATAATTCGATAATGCGCAACTAGATCTGATGGTTTAGTGCAGCTGTGAGGGCTGTTCACGGGATGCCATACTGGTGGACGACGTTTGCAGCGCATGCGCTGAACTAGATTATATTTTAGAGTACCGGAACTAATAACGCGATAATTTTACGCCTAAAAATATTTACGAGGTCGAAAGAAATACCGCGTTTGAGTTGAGTCACAAGCCTTACCGAAACTGTCGCTTTAAAGTTTCATGGGATTTTCAGGAATACGTCAAGATGGTAAATTTCACGGCACAAAACGGCTGTAAGAAGCTCCAGTCTATAAACCTCAAGGGAAAGTTGGCGCTCATCAGGGACAGCGCGGACTGCTCTTTAGACCAGGTCGTGCTGAACTTCAAGGCCGCTCAGGCGTACGGCATCGTAATCGCATCTTCAAGATATAAAATAGTAGGTGCCGACCGCTTCCCCTAAATATCGTGGAAAAATGGCTGTGGCAACCAGAGTTGTAGGCGTTACCGAAAAAAGTAACAAAATATGCTACTTGTTACCTCAAAATAAAAGGAACTCGTTACCGTTACCGATAAAATGTACCGCACATTACTTTTGCGTTACCTTTTGAATTGCGAATTAACATGTTTTACTGTTTTGACTTTACAGGTATGCATATGCGCCATATTTGACGAAACAACATATACATGCAGAAAATGAACGTACAGTAATTACCTTATTTTTTTAAGGTTTCACCTAAATGCTCATTAACAATTACGGCAAAACAAAAAAAAAACTAAAACATTCACATGGCTTAGCACTTAAAACACGAAAAAAATTGAAGTGTAATTTTTTTGTCTTGGGAAGTAACGTAACTACGTTACTTTTTACTCGAAATAAGTAACGTAAGTACGCTACCAGTTATTGTTTTTAAAAGGTAACGAGTACGTTGCGCGTTAGCGAAAAAAAGTAACGCATTACCGCCAGCACTGGTGGCAACAGAGAATGTAATGTGTGCTGAGTCGCGGTTATAATGCAAAAAGGAACTTGGTACGCTTTACATGCATCGACGACGCGAGCATCGTTGTGCGTCTCTGAAAGAAAGCCCTGGCAAAGCTAGACCTTTAGCGAGGAAGGAAGGCGAAGTTCGCCCCTCTTGCAGTCGCTCCTCAGCTATGACCCTGCTATTTTGCGCCGCCATGTTTCCTCCTAAACGCTGGCTTGTTCTTCTCCCTCTTGCCTCCTATACTCCCATTATCACCACCTCCTGGATTCACAAAGCACGGTTGCACCGCGTTTCACTATGTTATGCTGATGGACGTCGAGAAGAGATGTCACAGGGACATCCGTGCTTCGCAAGAAGCTTGGTAACCAGTTCGAGGAACGTGACTTGGCACGCAGCTTACGAAGCACGCAAGTGCCGGTCACTCGAGCTTGTATCACTTCGGTTGTGTTCCAACATTTACTTCATCACACTCCAGAGTAGAGGTTTCGTACCTCTGGCGTTCGAACACTTACTGGCGTCCATCTATAGTGTAGCCAACGCAATAGTAGATTAGCTCAGTTACGGAACTGCCCGTTGAAGCTGACTCCATAAGCAGTACCCCTCTCTTTGCTCCCACGGCCCGCCTCCCGTCGTTCGACGCGCCACCGTTTTGGGGACGGCTGCTATGGTAAGTGCAGTGTACTTTATGAAAAATGTATATGTTTCGAAGCACAGCGTGTAGATGGCGTTTCACCTTACTCTATGGAGCACGCAGTTTTGAAACTAAAATCTAGATGGCGCTTCAAACGACAGGAGGTGGACTGAAGTTACTAAAGAGGGGGGGGGGGTACCACCTTTGCGGGAGTTCCACAGCTGAGATAATCTAGTAACGTTGAGTGTATCCTGGTGTAGTCCAGTGTCGCTCTCTTTATCTCTGTGCTATCAAGTTATATGACCCGCGTGAATAACTGGGATTTACTCTAGTCAGATTTGGAGCACAGCTGCCTTTAACGTAACCACAAGATACTGAGTGAATGTTTTTTGAGAGAACTCCGTAGTGCTGGATTTTCTTCAGGTCACCGACTGGATGCCAGCGGAGGGTACAGATTAGGCACTAGCGTTGCATTGGCGTTTGTTTGGGGCCCTGTTCAGCCAGGGAGAACAACAGTTCCATCCCAACGCTGACGCAGCAGTCGCGTGACGGTCTTTCGTCACAGAACTAATGCGAAACCAGAAAAACTTACAGCTTATTTCGTGTTTAAAAAGAAAACACCTAAAAATGCTTGTCGGTTTAATTCTCTACGCAGAACCCAAAATGCCTATCACTGTGATATATGAAGCACGTCCAAGGAATGGAGAAAAAGAAAAAGGAAGGCAGATTAGATTTAAAAGATAGATTGCGCGAGGACTATGAGCAACTGAAACGCCATCCTCATCGACCCTTAGCACCCCACGTCTTTCAACTAAACCGTTTCTTTCTCTTTTTTTAACATAAAGTTTATATAATATTCTAGAATCTAGAGGGAAGGGTCCCATGCGTTCGGGCCGCTTCGAAACGGCGGTGCATAGACGAGGACATTGGCGGTCCCAGTTGGTTTTCCCGACGGCCCACATCGCTGGTGACGCCTTAATATGCACAAAAAAGCAAGACATCACCTTTAAGCTCTGTACCTTGTTGGTACAGAGCTTGTCGCCCCAGACAGCTGTATTCCTCGACGGTTGTCTAAATAAAATTTGATTTGATTTGATTTGATTTTCTAGATCACTTTGTAGGAAACCACTGAAATCGCGCACTGTATAAATCTAAATAAAGCTGAAAAGCTCCCGAGTAACTCCAACTCGTCGCGGCAATACGAACAGATCTTTAGCTTTTGTCTGCTTTCTTTCTCCGCTCTTCTCTCGCTCTCTCGTTCGTTCTTTCGAGACCGCCGGTGTCATTGCCCAGGATTTGCACGGTTTTCTCCCGTTCTTAACACCCCCCCCCTCTCTCTCTCTCCGGGTTTCTTAAAGGGGTCATGGAACGATATCGGGTTGGAATGTTTATGACTTTACAGAGGCGTACTGGAGAGTCTGGCCCAGGTATACTCGCACGGACCGCAACTGATTCAGAAGTTTCTTGGTCGCGGTGAAATCGCGAGGATAAAAGGGCACTATTTCTTGTTTTCTTTTTTCTTGTTTTTTCTTAAAGTATTGCCTTCGCAAAGCCTGATGTGGGATCGTTACCACCCGCCTGACGACAGTTGAGCCCGGCTCATGGATTGAATACGAGAACTGTGTCAGCACTCGACTTGGGCTCGTAACAATAAATGCCTCGGCAGACACTCGGGTAGTGACTCGTGTCCAGCCACTGCGGTGATGAGAGTAGCCGAACTCTAACAATGCCTGGAGCTCAGCACGCGTTTTCTACTTTGTCGACCCCAGCGCGTGGCTATGATTATCGTTGGTGGCATAGGATAAGCCAGGATAAGCACCAGGCCACGTGGCCGCTTGTTCTGGCTCCGAGTTGAGAAGATGAACGATGATCATATTTCTTGAATTTATCTTCCGACTGCCATTGCTTAGAAAAAAAAAACTAAGGCAAGTTTATTCGGTTATTAACATTAAGCAGTGATTCTGTGTACGATTTAGCGAAAGTAGAAAAATCGTTTCATGATTCCTTTAAGCTCGACGACGCTTTTTCCCCACAGGTGGTGCATTTTTGTTTGTTTTTCTGTAAAATTTGCAAAGAGCGAATTTGCTTGAGGAAAAAAATAAAAAAAAAAAAGAAAAGTCTTAACTCCTATGGACAGCATGCAGCGAAGCCACCGGTCTTCAAACAATATGGCTTCCTATTGTTTGAAGACCGGTGACTTCGCTGCATTTCCAGAGGACTTAAAGTCTTTTTCTTTATTTACTTTTCTCCTCGAATAACTTCAGCTCTTTGCAAATTTTACAAAAAAATTCACCATCTGTGGGCAACGCTGCACAAAATCGCAGCGCGATAGGTTAAGAAACCGAATTTTGCGGTCGATTTAAAAGGCTCTGGCCGCTATTTGGGACACCCGATAGATTGTAATACCTGGTTCTAGACATGCTGTGCGACGCAGATAGTCAGTCGTATTTCATGGGGCGCACACACTCAGAAGGTTTTGCATGCATACTGCCCCTCAATGCCATCGAAACTCCGATCAAAAGCATTTCTTTAATCAGTTCAACCAATGAAATTGGTTAGCTGTTTTGTGATTCAGTGCTCATGGCCTCCGCGGCAAAAGGGCCTCTGCCCCTTTTGCCACCGAGAATGTACGATCATTGAAGCATGACATCGGGGCCTGTTCTCACAGGTTGAACTCATAAAAATAAAGATGTTACAGTGCTATTCAGAGTGCATTGCGACACAGTATACAGTTAGAGGCTTCTGCGATTGTATTAATCGACGAGTGTTTGAATGATGTTTGTGAATCCGAAGTGTCAGTGAACGTGTCCTCTCGGTTTCCTTTAGGAGAACTTGATCGCTGAAAAGAACGACTCAAATAGAACGGACATCGTGGTCGGATTTGTCACTGATGGCACCGCTGAACATATCCTTGTAAGTAGCTTGATGCGAATGCGTTAAATGCAAACCTATGCATTCTAACTGAAATCAAGTAACTTGAGAATCGATCGCGGTTCGTAATGGGTTGCTATTTTAGGCTGATTTAATTTGTTCTCCCATCTCTTAAAATAGAAAAGGGGAAGCATGCTCTGCAAGAAGCGAAAGCATGTGGTCGATCTGATTAGGAACCCTAAGACTCTGAGAGAAAAATCAACAGACAAGACGACACAAAATCTCAAACGCAGCACTGAAGCATGAAGCATGCTTTAATGATTTGACTGAGACGAGGGCTAAGCAAGGTAGCGATGCTGTCTATACGCCCGATAACGGGCATTTGATGCGTGGTTTAATGATTCTATAACTCCTTCAGACAGGAATAAATGTTTTTCCGGCGCCTCGATTTCTTAGAACGATTAAGTAATTACAGTTGGGTTCGGGCTAACAAGTTCCGATTCCCATCTTCTCCACGTTCATCTTGTCTTTTTTTTTTTTTATTTACAACGCCTACGTTCTTTTTACGGTAATGTCGTGGCCTTTTTGGCGGGCAGACAGGTATACAAACTTCTGACGTCACTAGTTAAAGTGTCTGTAAAAAATAAGAAAAAATCTTCCCGTGGCAGTATTTTTGTTATACCTGAAAAAATCATGTGTAGAATACGTCTCTCGGCTAGATCCATACCGCGACTTCCTATGAGAACGCCATTGGCCATCACTGAGGACGGCTTGAGGCTGAGCTCTTCGTCTCAGCTTAGCATGGACTAACTGCGAAGGCTGTGCGAGCGCGAGCGGCCAGCCTTGACTGTCTTGATTGGAGCACTCGCTGCAAGAGCACTCGTGAAGCCGTCGAGACTTCATACAAAGCAACTAGCTCGCGCTTTTAGCATGCGCGGCTAACAATAGTTCATGCTAAGGTGAGACGGAGTATAGTTGGTTCATGGCTTATATATGGTGCCAGCTGAGCATGAAATAAGTTTACATACAAAGAGAGACACAGAAAAGGGAAACACACCGCTTAACTATATAGTGTTTAATTAAAATAATGTTTTCGTTATCTACATTGTGTTTCATTTAATTTTTATCTTTATTTACATTACATTTTACTCATTTAAAAGACGTATTTCTCCCTTCTACTCTTATAACGAAGGAATGTATTGGAAAAGGTTGGCGTAATATCATGTGAAAATTACCGATTCATTGGAAACGGTTTGGCGTAATCGAATGTGAGCCGCGCCATCTTGTGGGTGGCGGCCCGAAGCCAATTAGATATTCACGACCGTGCCGTCAAGGGCTCAGTTTGAATCTAAACAAACGGCAGCGATGACATGGAGACAGCTCAATAAGAATGAAACAAAGAGGGTATATTTCACGTTTATGCGCATCATGATTTGGCGTACGGCGAGGAAGTGCGTGCTGCTGTTGTTATGAATGGAACCTTCGGCGACCTTCTTCCGAGTTTCAACGCGGCGGAAACGAGTCATGATCTGTCCGGGAACGTCGCCTGCTGGACGGGGCCTACGCGAAACGAGTCTCGAGGAGTACGGAACCGGCGCCTACGTGTCTGCGCCTGAGGAGACAGGTCTCAACGCGCCCGTGACATCAACGGGACGTGTGTGCGTGCGTGCGGCTTGGTGCGCTCCGAAAGGGGAGAGAGGCCGGGCCTAACTGCGGAGACAGGTCTCAACGAGTCTGTGACGTCAACGGGACGTGTGTGCGTGCGTGGGGCTTGGCGCGCTCAGGAAAGGGAGAGAGGCATGACCTAATTGCGGAGGACCATGGCTACGACGCACTTCTGGCTACGACGCGGCGGACTTTGCTACGACGCACTTGACGGCGGGTTGCTGCTGCGCACCTGCTGCCCTGGCGGGGAGTGAGGGAGAAAACGGACCCTATATAAGGCGGAGCGCGAGGCTGCTCAGGAGTTCTCTCGGATTTGACGACTGTATCGCAACCATGTAATTAAACCGTTCGTTACGTTACCAATTCTCCCACCTCCACTGGACCCCTGGGTTCTTCACTTCGGGGAATGGTCGTCGTCACGAGCCAGGAAGCTCCCGGACGTGCGGCTCAAACCCCGCCTCTAACAACTGGTTGGCAGCGGTTGGGATCGGACCATGCGACATCGTGCTACATCTGCGGGTGAGCGTTTGGACTTTGCTTTGAGATTCGCCAGGCTTCAGATTATGGGTAATTAATTTTGAACTGCTGGGAATCCTTAAGTTTTGACTCGTGCGCTGGGTTTGTGTACAACCTTGCGACAAGTTTTAGAACAAAGCCAAAGCTAAAGAGCAGCGATCATGGATCTAATGAGGTTACTGAGAACAGATTTATTCTGTTTGTGTGAAGAATTGGGTGTGGAGGTGGAGCAAAAGATGAAGAAATCTGAGATCAGTAAAGCAATTTCAGACAGCGCGGAAGCAGAGGAAATTAAAATTGCGTGGGAACTGCTTCTGAACGCTAAGAGCGAGGCTGCAGCGAGAGAGGAACGAGAACGAGAGCAGGCTGCAGCGAGAGAGGAACGAGAGCGGGAGCAGGCTGCAGCGAGAGAGGAACGAGAAAGAGAACGAGAGCAGGCTGCAGCGAGAGAGGAGCGGGAGCAGGCTGCAGCGAGAGAGGAACGAGAAAGAGAACGAGAGCAGGCTGCAGCGAGAGAGGAACGGGAGCAGGCTGCGGCGAGAGAGGAACGAGCGCAGGCTGCGGCGAGAGAGGAACGGGAGCAGACTGCAGCGAGAGAGGAACGAGCAGCGCTAAAAAGGTTAGAGTTAGAGATGGAACAACAGCGATTAAACTCACAGAACAGTAGAGTTGGGACTCCGGTGCGAGCAAGTGAGACCGAGTCGTATCAAATGAAGAAGCTCATGCAGCCGTTTAAAGTTGGGGAAGACGTGGGCCTGTTCTTAGTGAACTTTGAGAGGACATGTGAGAAGTTGAGCTTCGCCCCAGAAACGTGGCCGCAACGGCTTTTGACTTTGTTGCCCTGTGAGGCTGCAGAGGTTGTCGCGCGCCTTAGTGCTGGAGACGCGGACGACTACGACAAGGTGAAGTCCAGCCTTTTGAAACGGTACCGCCTTTCTGCCGAGGCGTTCCGTCAAAGGTTTAGAAACGCATCCAAAAAGAGCAGCGAGGGCTACTCGGAATTCGCTTACGGGCTTAAAACCAATTTGATAGAATGGTTGAAGAGCGAGGAAGTGTACGAAAGCCGAGACAAGGTAGTCGAGTGTGTGTGCCTCGAACAGTTCTTTCGTAGCATTCCGCAGTCAGTCAAGCTCTGGGTGCAGGACAGGGTAGGAGTCGACTCTGTCGAAAGGGCCGCTGAGCTAGCCGAGGAGTACGCAACGCGTAGAAAGCTGAGCGGAGAGGAAAGCGAACCCGGCCGGAGCGATCAGCGCAAGACCTTCCGACAGGGAAACGGCTCGCGAGAAAACGGGCCCGAGAAGCCCGAAGCAGGACAAAAGGTCCCAGAAAAGAGCGCAGAACACTCGAACGGAGACGAGGCGCGGAAAAGCCAAACAGGGCAGTTCGAGGCTAGGAAGCCGTTCCTGTGCTACAACTGTCAGGAGCCGGGACACACAGCGGCCAGATGTAAGAAACCGCGGGTTGTGTTCTCGACCGTGACCGGTAGTGACGAGGACCTGGAGCTCCTTCGTCCCTATCTTCACGAGCTCCAGGTAAACGGAAAGCCGTGCAGGGTGCTTCGGGACAGTGCAGCGACGATGGACGTTGTTCATCCGTCGTATGTAACGACATCCGATTTTACTGGAAAGGTAGTTTGGATCAAGCAGCTGCTCGAAAAGCACAGTGTCTGTCTGCCTATGGCGACGGTAAGGATAACTGGCCCGTTCGGAGAGCTAGTGACAGAGGCGGCTGTCTCGCAAACAGTCCCGTTGGAGTATCCTTATTTGTTTTCTAACCGGTCAGAATTCCTGCTGCGCGAGAGGGGTCAACAACTGGGAGAGGGACTAGTTCAGTCAGGTACGAGGTCCAAATCGCGTCAGCTCGCCCCTTTGTTGACGAGTGATCCAGAGCCAGAGGCAGCTGTCGGGGAGCAGGCACTACCAGAGTTCGAGGCAGAGAAACGGGATGAGAGGGACCAGGTTGTAGAACAGCCTGACCTCGTAGCACTAGAAAGTGTACGCCGTCCCAACGAACCGGCGGAAAAGGCGGAGGAAGACGGGATCAGTGAAAGATCTCTCGTAGCTCCGGCGTCACGTAACTTTGGTCCTCTGCTACGAGTAGACAGAGTGTCTTTGACAGTCGAGCAGAAGAGCGACCCTAGTGTGTCAGGGTTTCGCGGTACAGCTCAGGAGATTGCTAGGACCAATGTGACGGGGCATGAAAAAGGCGGATTGTTTTATCGGCGCTATAAGGACCGCATTTTCACGTCTAGAAATCACGTGAAAATCGATCACTACGACTTCAGGGCAAGAAAAAGGAAAGGCAAATTTAACGGCAATGCCGATGGGTTGAGCAGATTTTTCTGGTATCACCAAAAGCGGGAGTGATGATCTCAGAGGTCTCCGTCATCCACGGGAATGAGGATCAAAGTGGGGGCACTTCGTTAAAACCCCAACAAGACCTCACAAATTGCAAAAAGTTTTTGTCTTTTGTATTTTGTTCATAGTGACCTCTTTGGAAAAATGAGTTGTGTTTTGGCGACAGCGGGTCTCGATACCCGCAATTGTCCTAAGGTTTTAAATTTGTAGTTTTTTTGCAAATTTTTGTAATCCGTAGTCCAGTCTGGCGGGTCTCTGGCGAATTCCGAGCGTTTGGCTGCTGTGTGGCGTGGTGTTGTGTGGGACGTTTCCGCTAATGCCTCCGTTGTAAGAGGTTTGGGAGTTTGTTTGGTGCTTGCAGCGACTTCTCAAGGCCTACTCCAAGCCCACCTCTTCAGGCCAGCGATTGTACCACCGGCCTTTCGAGGTTTCCCTGGCCCCGGAGGGGCTGTTAAGAATGGAACCTTCGGCGACCTTCTTCCGAGTTTCAACGCGGCGGAAACGAGTCATGATCTGTCCGGGAACGTCGCCTGCTGGACGGGGCCTACGCGAAACGAGTCTCGAGGAGTACGGAACCGGCGCCTACGTGTCTGCGCCTGAGGAGACAGGTCTCAACGCGCCCGTGACATCAACGGGACGTGTGTGCGTGCGTGCGGCTTGGTGCGCTCCGAAAGGGGAGAGAGGCCGGGCCTAACTGCGGAGACAGGTCTCAACGAGTCTGTGACGTCAACGGGACGTGTGTGCGTGCGTGGGGCTTGGCGCGCTCAGGAAAGGGAGAGAGGCATGACCTAATTGCGGAGGACCATGGCTACGACGCACTTCTGGCTACGACGCGGCGGACTTTGCTACGACGCACTTGACGGCGGGTTGCTGCTGCGCACCTGCTGCCCTGGCGGGGAGTGAGGGAGAAAACGGACCCTATATAAGGCGGAGCGCGAGGCTGCTCAGGAGTTCTCTCGGATTTGACGACTGTATCGCAACCATGTAATTAAACCGTTCGTTACGTTACCAATTCTCCCACCTCCACTGGACCCCTGGGTTCTTCACTTCGGGGAATGGTCGTCGTCACGAGCCAGGAAGCTCCCGGACGTGCGGCATCAAACCCCGCCTCTAACAG